>OY294024.1:2355297-2447585 GCA_958510785.1 Exephanes ischioxanthus
GGAGCAGGAGCAGGAGCAGGAGCAGGAGCAGGAGCAGGAGCAGGAGCAGGAGCAGGAGCAGGAGCAGGAGCAGGAGCAGGAGCAGGAGCAGGAGCAGGAGCAGGAGCAGGAGCAGGAGCAGGAGCAGGAGCAGGAGCAGGAGCAGGAGCAGGAGCAGGAGCAGGAGCAGGAGCAGGAGCAGGAGCAGGAGCAGGAGCAGGAGCAGGAGCAGGAGCAGGAGCAGGAGCAGGAGCAGGAGCAGGAGCAGGAGCAGGAGCAGGAGCAGGAGCAGGAGCAGGAGCAGGAGCAGGAGCAGGAGCAGGAGCAGGAGCAGGAGCAGGAGAAAGACAAGGAGGAATTCGTTGGTCCCGTCGAGAGGAGCTTGGCGATCCTTTTTGGTGAAGAATGATAACGTGAGTAAAAGGAGATGACCCTGAAGATATCTGCATCAGATAGAATTTCATCTTTGGGACGTTATAACTACCGTATTTTTCATGGTACAGATTTTTCTCTACCTCATTTTGTTTATTATTAAATTCTCTAGGTGAGAATTTTTTTTCTTTTTTTATCTTCTTCAAGGCAGGGCATTAAAAACAAATTTTTGGCACGTTATAACTGCCGTAATTTTTCATCGTGTTTACTTTTCTCTGAGCTCATATTTTTTGCTTATGAAATTCTCTAGGTGAACATTTCTTTTCTTTTTTTTCACCATCTTCAAGGCAGGTCGTTGAAAACAAATTTTTGGCACGCCATAACTGCCGTATTTTTCATCATGCAGACTTTTCTCTAGGCTCATTTTCTTCGTTATGAAATTGAACGAAGAAAATGAGCCTGGAGAAAAGTCTGCATGATGAAAAATACGGCAGTTATGGCGTGCAATAAATTTGTTTTCAACGACCTGCCTTGAAGATGGTGAAAAAAAAAGAAAAGAAATGCTCACCTGGAGAATTTCATAACGAAAAAAATGAGTCCGGAGAAAAGTCTACACGATGAAAAATACGGCAGTTATAACGTGCCAGAAATTTGTTTTTAATGCCCTGCCTTGAAGAAGATTAAAAATAAAATGCTTACCTAGAGAATTTAATAACAAACAAAATGAGCCCAGAGAAAAATCTGTACGATGAAAAATACGGTAGTTATAAAGTGCCGAAGATAAAATTTTGTCTGATGCAGATATGTTCAGGGTCATAAAAGGAGAACTAAGGTTGTACATTAATAATATGAATAGCACTAACGCAATGTAATTTTTTGTTACAGATTCAAACCGGATATAATTTGTTTTTATTTTATTTCTAAGTTTTTTTAAACATTTTTTTTTCTTTAAAAATAAAAAAAATTATTAACGAAACTGTATGTGTTATTATTATTTTTATCCTGCGTGTTTGTATGTGTGTATGCGTGCGTGGGCACATTTATATCTCTACCACTCACAACTCTACCAGATAACAACTCTACCAGAAAATATCTCTCCCCAAACATCACTACCAGAAAACAAGTCTACCGGATAACAACTCTACCAAAAACGATAGTTCTAACAACTCTACCAGAAAACAACTCTACCGTATTAGAACTCTACCAAAATCTCTACCACTGAAAATAAAAACTCTCACGGACTTGAAATAAAACTCTACCGGAATTTAAATAAAACTCTCCCGAAATTGCAATTTTAATAAAGAGTTAAAACTCTTTATTGCAATTTCGGGAGAGTTTTATTTCAAGTCCGGGAGAGTTTTTATCTTCAGTGGTAGAGATTTTGGTAGAGTTCTAATACGGTAGAGTTGTTAGAACTATCGTTTTTGGTAGAGTTGTTATCCGGTAGACTTGTTTTCTGGTAGTGATGTTTGGGGAGAGATATTTTCTGGTAGAGTTGTTATCTGGTAGAGTTGTGAGTGGTGGAGATATAAATGTGCCCACGCACGCATACAATAAAACTCTACCGGAATTTAAATAAATTTAAATTCCGGTAGAGTTTCATTTTGACGTTATGTTGATCTTTAGCCCCACCTTAAGAAAAAATCCATTCGTTTCCTCATACCGTCGTCCTTCCAACATTTATCCCATTATCGTCGTTATTAATAATATTACAGCTTGGGCCGTTTTCATTTCGGGGTTTAATCTACGGTATAGGGGAGACCGGGGCAAAATGGCACAGCGGGGCAAAACGGGACATTGAGGGCAAAACTCAATTTTCCAATAATTTTTGGATGACCCATTTTGTCCCAACGATACAGCCGGATTTTCAAACCCGTTTTGCCCCACATACAACCATCGCCACCATCCCAAAGTTATTGGAGGATTGCGTTTTGTCTCATTATCCCGTTTTGACCCGGTGTGCCATTTTATCCCCTGATAGACAAGCGCCACGAAACGTAGCAGTTGGCGCAATATTTGCGACATGTGCAGCACTGGGTCGATTGGAGTCGGCATGGAGTACTACAGTTTTCGGTACTACGGGCACTATAGTTTTCGGTATGACGCACATAAAAGAATGTGGTTACCGAAGTTCACGTGTAATCGCGACAACGCTATGGTTGTTGCGGTCTCGATGGACTATTTATTCTTTTCGTTGTACTGGGCTTAGAAGTCTAGTATTTTAGTTTAGTATTTTTGAGATTGAAAATATTTCCGAGGAGTTGAGCAACGCGACTCGCGGCGCGATTATATTGAGCACCACTGACTTGTTGAATATGTAGGGGATTCCCCTACTTTCCGGCCGCTCGGTTTCTGCAGATATCTCTACGCACATTGCTACCCGACTCACTGTCAGTGGTTCTCACGGTCAACATATTCATGGCGACTCATGGAAATGCGCGGAAGATTCTGGCGTAAGTAAGTCAGACGTATGTTAATTTCAATAGTAGAAATTCAAAATAGCTTGATAAACTCACCTTCGGGGAAAGTTTGATCCATTGTGCAAATGTTATGTCCTTAATTCAACGGCGAAAAATTAACGATAAGCGTAGGGCTTAATTATCGATAAGCGTACAAAGTCGATAAGCGTAGCGCTTAATTGCTGGCCCATACGATATTATCATAAGGAAATTACTTACCGTAGGAAAGTAGGCATAGCTGTTTTCCGGCGCCGCAATGGACCAGTACGTCACCCGTACTCACGAGTATAAAAAAAAAAAAAAATCGCCTCCACCTGTGATTGAACTCGGACCCTCTGAGTTCAGAAGTCATCGTTCTATCAACCGGACCACTAACAGCCGTTACTGATGAAATAACGATGGGTGTTAGGTAATCGGCGCACAAACTGTGTGCAGGCAGATGCGGGGTGATCGCCCGAGGAAAATGAGCCCTGGGAAAAGTTCGTACGATAAGTAGTTTCCGAGCAATAAGGGTATAAAGCTGACCAATCAGAGCGCAGCTTGAGTAGTCACACGGACAACACACAAGCATGAGATAACTTCACTGAACTTCGATACAGGGTTTGGAATAAATTATTTCAGTGATAAAACATACATTTTTAAATAAAAAAATTTCGCGACTCGTTCAATGTACATTTCGAAGTCAAATTATCGTCCGGGTGCCGAAATGCACTATCCCTACAGGGACTCCTGGTGCATCCCCTGTAACCGCGTGAATCCACGTGGTGTCCAGGTCTGGCCAGACCATTTGCCGTAATCCGGCGAACTTGGCTCCGTAGTTTTTAGCTTTTCGAGACTTGAGCAAGGTAC
This sequence comes from Exephanes ischioxanthus, assembly GCA_958510785.1. Lineage (NCBI taxonomy): Eukaryota > Metazoa > Arthropoda > Insecta > Hymenoptera > Ichneumonidae > Exephanes > Exephanes ischioxanthus. The sequence goes on from OY294024.1 coordinate 2,358,957, forward strand.
TGCCGGACATTACGTCGAGCCTCGTCAATGCTCTCGTTGTCCAGGTGTCGATTTGCGATTTCTCGACATCCGGCGAAATTGGCTCCGTAGCGCGATTTATGATTTCACCTCGCGCGAGCTATGGAATCAAGCGTGTGGATCCACTCATCTTATGTTAGTCGACGAAAGGAGATGAAATACACTGCCCCCCACTTACGTTTTTATGACCAGCCTGATGTCTTGTATTTGACATTTTTCGATACGAGATGTATATCGTTCCTTAAATAACGATAAATAATCATCAGCTGATTATTCCACATCGAACGCCATAATTGAGGAATTCATTATTGTTTTCTAAGTGGAGATTAAATAAATTGTTTTGTTTCGATCTCCCACTAGTCGGGAATAGTCTCACAAACAAATTTATAAATGAACCTTATCCCTATCCATCTCATGTAAAGAAAAATAAGCAATATGAGGAATGTCGAGCAGTAGTATCAGACCGTTGGTAGGTATCTGTTTCATTTAGCAATGAAAGTCGATAATCACTACTTTGCTTGACCGATATAGTGATGTAATTCCACAGTACAGTTCCACTATAATTCTAATTTTTAATTCTAAACCTTAATTCCACAGTCTGCGCCGAGCCTTGACCTCTCGGATCAATATTGCTTTTATGTTAATCTTCATCATTTCGGTCCCTACTCGTATAGCCTCCCTTGTTGGCCTCCTTCGATTGTTCTTTCATAAAATAAATCATCAGGCAGATGGATGTAAAAGAATGGAGAACACGAAATTGATAATGATAAACATACCCAGCTCATTTCATGGTATATTATATCGAGTGAATTGTGTAGCTAATATTAAACAAATGCTGATCAAAACTTGATAATTTCAATACCGCAGTTGACAGTAAGCATGACGGATGAAAAAATGACTTGGGTACGTTTGTCATTAAAAAATTCATTTTCTCCATTCCTTTAAATTTGTCAACACATATCCTGTGATTTGTTTTACATAGGAAGATTCGGCGGAAGATATAGAGAAGGCAGTACAGAAGATAGCGGAGATAATGAAAATTGATATGGAGAAAAAGTTGATTCGGGCGCTCAAGGGTCGTCGCATATTATGGGACTACACTCTACCGAAGGAGCTACTGTCGTACGAGGACAAAATGATCAAGTGGCGGGAGGTGGCCAGAGCAATAGACGATGGTAAGGAAATATGTTTTCACCATCTATTTGCTCGAGGCTCGAGTTTCGCTCAACGCACACGCACACGCACACGCACACGCACACGCACGCGCACGCGCAAGCGCACGCGCACGCGCACGCGAGTCTGATGGAACGCGTAAAAAACGCTCGATGAATTCTCGCAGATGGAATGCCGTGCCTGGCGAGGACTCGGTGGAACCACCTACTGCAGGAATTGGTCCAGCGTCGGGCCAGAAATACGCTCGAATCATGGATGCATTGGCCGGCATTAAAATTTCTAGATGAAATTTAGAGGAAGCAGTTTATAAACCGAGACTTGTCCCACGTCGCAAATCCGAACTAAGAAGGAAGAAGAAGTTTTATACAATGAAGTATTTAGAACAATCAAAAAATTCTCGTGACTGTGTTGTAACGGAACAGGTCCCTCGTCGCCCCGTCGAGGACCCCTACAGCTGAAAAAAACCAGATCAAAATAAAAATATGAAACTATTCAAATAGAAATACTACATATTAAAATCATACTTACAGCGAGCGAAGATCCCTCGATAGAGCAGTGTTTTTCTCCGAATCCATTGCGTCTTCGACGGCGATGACGCCAGGATGCGTAGCGGCTTCCTCGCTGCATCGCCTGTACCTATAAGAAAATCAAATATTAATATTTAATGTAGTACTATAACATACTCACAGTAATCCTCAAGAGGGCTACATAGCGTGCGCCTCCTTGGCGAGCTTCTCCGCCCTCGCCCGGTCGATCCTCTGAAGGATACGCCGACAGTCGCCAAGCTACCGTGAAACCTGAATCATAAAAACATATAAAATTAATATTGATAAATATTACTCCTCTCGCCAAACAGGTGAGACACCTGTATTAAAATTACTCCCTTACCTGTATAAAGTGTTGCTCGAAATTAATTGCGTATCTTCCATACTGTTTGAAAATTCAATTTGGTGCCTCTTTGCTGCTAACCGAGCCTCACATCGCTGCTATACGACCAACGTTTTCTCTCCACTACAAAGCAACCATCTCTGTGCCAGTGGAAGACTCCAAGTTTAAAGTTTTATATAGGAAATCGATTTTTCTTTAAAAAATCCTAAATTCCTCGTGCTCTCCACATGTCACGGTGGAAATCGAACCCGGCCTATCTCCACCGGCAATTGCGCTATTTCTTCAAACTCCGACCTGGTGAAGACATCACTATCTGTCTTCCCCATGCTCACCCGGACCCTCACTCGAGACAAGGGCCTTCTGCCATCCGGCGTCAGTATTTAAAGGAAGAATGATCGCATGCTTTATACAGGACTAAGATTCAGATATCACCCAACAAGAAGTGACAAGATTCAAAGATTTTTTCAACACGATTAAATGCGGCATTGTTGTGAAGACCTGGATTTCTTGCCCAGTTGAAATAGAAATTTGTTTTATTTCGGGTGAAAGTAGTTAATATTTTCGGCTCTGATTAGTTCGGACAATATTCACTGCTTTCGCCCTAAGAAATGAACCGGCAGAGTGAAAATTCACGTTATTATTTTCAATCGGTACGGGATAAGGGCGGGAGATTTCCCACCAAGCTCCTTAACCGAGTTGAAGCAAAGTCCGTACCGGTCTTACGAGTTGCGTGAGAATATAAGGTTTCACGTGAACCATCTCTTGAGGCCGCTTCAATTCGGGAAACATCGTAACCAAAAGAATAGCAGTGGTGTTTATTACATTATTTACTTACATTTTCTTATCACGATATCGGCATTACTGGATGCATGATGGGCTTCGTTTAATTAAGACGTTTATAATGTATTGTAGAAAGATGTAGAAGGCTCAAATTTCGAACGACGAGCGGCAAGAGACGTATGGGGTGTTATTACCGACCTCTTTTTTAATAATTCATTGATTTGTGATGTAAAAGTGGTGAATGCTCTATGGAGGACTTGTCTCGATAAAATCAATTGTAGTCCAACATTGGATTGACCAAAAAGAGTTTCGCAATGGCTTTTTTTTCCTCCGGGATATAAATCGAATCCCATTATAATTGGCAATGATTATTTATTCTACTCGGGGTGAAACCAGCCTTCTCGTTGAAACAGGGTGTACACCAGTCACTGATAGAGCGATTGAATCAAGACCCCGGGTTGGTGTCACTATTTGAGCATTTACCAATAAATGATTCGCGTATTCTGCGATGCAAAGGAATCCGACTTCCGGTGGAATTGAGTGTATTTCATGGACTCACTGAGGCATTCGTGAACGTGCCTGATCGGCGTAACCGAATATAAACTAACTCCCTCTATTATCGTGAGAATTATAGTCCAACATTGGATTGACGAAAAAGAGTTTCGCAATGGCATTTATCAAGAGACGCGGTAGCGTCTCGACGCCAAGTACTTAAAAAAAAGTTTTTTAAGCGAGTTGACGAGACGCTACCAAGTAACCTACTCCAAAATGCCGAAAGTGGATTCTTGCAGCTCGATTTTCTCGAAAACGAAGCATCGTATCGGAATTCCAAAAACACTTTTACCATATATATAGGACACAAGCTTTCGAACGCGCCCTGTTACGATTATAACTGTTCGGTAGATGCTGAGATATGGGCATCGTGTCCCTCTCGAGGTCCGAAAATATTATAAAATGTGATGTGATGTGATGTGATCGCGTCTACTGCGCATGCGTGCGCCAGGCCAGCTGGCTTGCCTTTCGACTCCTGGGCTGCGTTTTCATAACGTCTACTGCGCATGCGTGCGCCGTGCCAGCTGGCTTGCCTTTCGACTGCCTCGTTGCGTTCAGAAATCGTAATCTTCTCTGACTGAAAAAAATCATTGTGAATTTTTTAGTCACTTTATACGTGCGTGAAACTCATATTTCACAACTCGTGATCGAACGAAACTATAAAAAAAAGTTGTGCAAAAGAAAAATCAAGAGACGCGGTAGCGTCTCGACGCCAATATACGCCACCGGCTGCCCTGTCGTCGAAGATCTGGGCGTCAAAAGTCGCCTGACAGGAACGAAAAAAATTCGGACACGTAAAGTACGAGCTTTTTGCGAATTGCGTCGACGGATTGATAAGATAATAAAAATAGTTTTTTGCAGTGGACGAGAATTCTCGGAGCGAGTGTACACAGAGGCTGGAACGAGGGCCGCGATACACCGAAATTCACGGACGCATGCTCGTGTCTGGACGGTGGCAATTTTGAGTCCAGACAATGTCCACCACGGAGGAGAGGATACAAGTGCTGGACAGAAGTTTTCTCGAATTCATGAGCAAAACAGAGAACGGCGAGTCCGCCATGAAGGAAATCTACGAGGATTTTTTGGACGAGGTTTTCATGGGTTTCGTATTTTTCAATGTACACCGAACTATTGAAACTGGAAGCTCGGACGTCGAGGAAGGCATTCCGGACGACGAGTCTTACGCCATCATTGGTAAGAATTCACCGTTGCTATACAAGAAATTTAGTTCATTTAGTAATCTGCAACACTAAAAGTTTCCTCCGATCAGTAATCTGCGACACTAAAAATATTCTCCATTCAGTAATCTGCGACGCTAACAATTTCCTCCGTTTAGTAATCTACGACCCTAAAAATTTCCTCCGATCCATAATCTGTGACACTCAAAATTTCCTTGAAAGAAAAATTTCCTTGGATTGGTAATGTACATGAATAGAAATTTCCTTGGATCAGTAATCTGCGTCAATCAAAATTACTTTGAAATGGTGATCTGCGTTAATAAAAATCTCCTTGTGCCAATAATCTGCGTCAATCAAAATTTCCATGGAACGGTAATCTACGTTAATAAAAATTTGCTTGGACCAATAATCTGCGTTAATCAAAATTTCCTTGGATCGGTAATGCATCAAACAAAATATCCTTTGAGCGGTCATCTGTGTCAAACAAAATTTCCTTGTATCAGTAGTCTGGGTCAATTAAAATGCCCTCGGATTGGTAATCGGGTCAGCAAAAATTTGCTTTATCAATAAAAAATTACTTGGATCGCTAATCTGCATCGACAGAAGTTTCCTTGGATCAGTAATCTGCGTCAATCTAAATTTCCTTGAAATGGTAATCGGCGTCAATAAAAATCTCCTTGGACCAACAATCTGCATCAATCAAAATTTCTTTGGAACGGTAATCTACGTTAATAAAAATTTGCTTGGACCAATAATCTGCGTCAATAAAATATCTTTCTCCCGCGTCAGTATCTATCTTTCTATCTCTAATCAATTAATAAAAATTTCCTTGCATCGGTAATCTGGGTTAATAAAAATTTCCTCGAATCAGCAATCATCGTCACTAAAAATTTCCTCTGATCATTAACACGAATCATTGCATTTTTCAGACTCGCCAGGCCTGGACGTGTTCGGCTAGCATCCGGTGAAGAAGTCTCACGAGTGCAACTGCCCGAACTGCGACAGAAGCGTAGCGGCGTAGCGGCGTGCAGATTCGCCACTCACCTCGAGAAGTACATGGGAATGGGACGAAACAGTTATAGGATAGTTTCGAGAAGGATAGCGAACAGTTCGAAGGATATGAGTAACTTCAGCGGCGTTATAAGCGACGACGACGACGACGGCGACTGAAGTCTCTCAACAGACAAACGCAAGCCCAGGAAAGACAGAAACGGTATAAAGAGATCGAAGCAAAACGGCGATGCGCCAGGCGAGCACGTTCACACGAGCAACGAGAATTCCCCGTCGAATTACGAAAACATGTCGATCGACAAGCGAGCTTTGCTCACGCAGATTTGTGGCGTCGTGTCGGAGCACACGAAGAAATTGTGCACGCGCTCGACGCGCTGTCCGCAACACACGGAAGACCAGAGAAAGGAGATGAGAGCCAATCTGGAGACGACCGAGACCGGACGAACGAGTCAGGAAAATCTCGTCGACGTCGACGGATACGACGAGAGCGACGGACAAAATTTGCGTGAAGCTCTCGCACGCTGGGATTGCGACGGCTCGAGTCGCGTCCGCCGAATCACTCGAGTTCGGCGGACGCGACATCGACGACGTCGACCTCGTCGCTCAACCGGAAACGCGATCCGAAATCCAAGGGAAAGAGAAAGGGATCGAAACGAGATCGCGGCTTGCCGATATCACTGGGCGACTGATCGAACAACCATGTACATTATTAATTATTCGCGCTTATTATACATTATACGTTTTGTCGAGTAACGAAAGATTAAGTGTGTAATATAATGTAACGTTCCTACAACGCTTCGTGTACAAATCGCGTTTAGTCCTTGCGCCGTCATTTTATTATATTAGGGCACGAATAAATTACGGACTACGTAGTTGTTTCTTTGGACGAGTATGTTATGGGTATTGTGTTCCTACAAGAACTTTAATCGTAGCTCTTAGTACCATCATTGTATAATATACCGTATATGTAACATGTATGTATATATGTATTTAATTAATACATGTATTACGATATGTATGATGTATTCATAATCACGTGTAATCAGTACGTTTGTATATTGTTGTCGAATAAAAAATCATAATACACAAGTATTGTTATTGTATGTTGTATTGTTGGTGTTCATTGAAAGAACCAAGAAATATGATATGTCACATCACCTTAAGAGCAGATGAAATACCAAAACGGGAATAAAAATTGTAACCAACTTTTTTCACGAACGGTGGTATCTAAGGTCAAAAGCAAAGTATCATCGAAGATTATTACATCCCACATAACAATTGGACGACATATATACGTCGTAAATGCATCGTAAAAAACGGCGGACTCCTTAAATGTACTCTGATTTTATTTCGATATGAACTCTGAATGTCCTCTGAAAGATATCGAATGCGTCGATTTCGGACCACAGGTAGTCATTTCAAACATGTGAACTTAATTAAGTCTTTTCGAGAACTCTTTATTATATACGTATTGCACCGTATTTAATTATGTGTTTTTATTCTTTTAATGGTATGTTCGACGTGTAAAGTTAATCGATAATCGATATGACTAGCCTATTTTTGAAGTTTTGTTTTTCAACTAGTCCACGGTTTCTCTATAAACGGTTTCTACACACCTTCCGTTGATTGGTGGAACCTTGGTCTAGAGACCTCCACGTTGGTAGAGGCAAGCATGTGTAGAATCGACGACATGAGACCCAATGAGACCCTATGACTCATGGTCGCCAACGTACTACGCACTGATGAAGGGCCACCATAAGGCCCACTTAGTTTTTTATATTTTTAAGCCAAACGAGTGACCACCAAACGTTTTAATTATATTATTCTTCACCACCAAACGATTCCGCATCGATTGAGCCCTATTTGAAGTAATTTTAAGAAAAAGAATTAATTATGGCTAACGTGGGCCTCATTTCTTTTTTTATTTATTGTAATTAAACGATTGATCACCAAATGTTTTAATTAGGCTAGCAATCACCACCAAACAACCACTAATCGAATAGTATTAATTGCAAATTTTTTAATTGAAGTTGCATGGCTAATTTTATAGAGCTCCATGAAAGTGATGCAAAATGACCGTCATTTGACCGTCATTTGATACAGACCAACTGAAGCAGACGATAAATGAGCCAGCGGGCGACAAATAGGAGGAAACATTCACCTCACCCAAACTCCCTAGTAGTCCTTGCGAATAGTGTTCACTTCGCATAAGTTTCAGAGAAATGAGAGGAAATTGCAAACACTTCGCAATGGTATAAAAATCTTTTTAAAAAATCAAGCGTATTAAAGGTGTAAAGATTAATTTTGGATAATAATAATTCCAAAATGTTATTAACAAAATGATGAAAAATAAAATTGTTCATCAAATCCCCCGGAAACCTAACTTTTTTTTTTATGAATACGATTTTTAAATTCACTTTGAATTTTTTTTTTGTGGGCAAAAAAGTCTTATGGGAAAATCACAAAATTTAAAGTGAATTTAAAAATCTAAAAAAATGCATGCTTGTTCTGAGAAATGAACGAATCGTTTTCATAAAAAAAGTAAGATTTCCGGGAGATTTGTTGTACAATTTTATTTTTTTATAAATAAAAAACAAACACCAATAAACATTTGGTTATAAAATTTTATTTAAAAAATATATATATTTTTTAATTAACGAAATATTTTTATATTTTTTTCTTCATCTGGTCCTGCAACAATAAAACACAATTTATTAATACAGAGATTAAGTACAAATTCGAAAAATGCATAGAAATATCGTACCTTAATGAGGGATAGCTTGCCCCCGGCCACCCCTGCCGCGACCGCCCATACCGCGGCCACCCCTACCGCGGCCACCCCTACCGCCTCGACGGCCACGTCGTGGACGTCGGTTCGGGAATTCCGCATTCGCCGTGAAGCGGTTAAGCTGCGCCATCATTTCGACGCGCCGCTGCTCCTGCACCCGCCAGCCAGCTCGGGTACCACGGACTGAAATGTGAAAAACGATAAATAAATGTTTTGATTTATTGATATATCCTTTGTGTATAAAAGTTTCATTCGCAGCTAGCATTTATACAGTTTATTACTGACGTTCTCATCAAGATGAGGCAAATATTTCATACGGAATCAAAGCTCTGTAGCATTTATTTTTCTGGGATCCAAGGTGAGAAACATATCTTTTGGTGACGAGAGGTTCATGTCTAGCAATCTGAAATCATGTTTCTTATTCTAATTTCAGATAGATAAAAAAAACCTCTCGTCACCAAAAGATGTGTTTCTCACATTGGACGATAGAAAAATAAATGTTTACAGACCTTTGCTTCCGTGTGAGATTTTCAACACCCCTTGATGGGAACGACAGAAACAAATTGTATAATTGATAGCTGCGAATAAAACTTTTATACGCAGAGGATAGATTTTCTTCACACTCGTCACAGTGTCAACGAGTGAGGAGAAAATGTGTCGTATACCTACAAGAGCTTTAATCATAGCTCTCAGTATACTAATTCATTTTTGCTGTAGTACTGCGAAGTACGCTCGAAGCCCTTGTAGACACACATTTATTTTTTTCTCACTTGTTGAACTTTTAACAACTGAGAAGAAAATCTATCCTTCGCATACAAAAGTTTCATTCCCAGCTAGCATTTATACAGTTTGTTACTGTCGTTCCCATCAAGGGGTGTTGAAAATCTCATACGAAAGCAAAGGTCTGTAAACATTTATTTTTCTATCGTCCAATCTGAGAAACACATCTTTTGGTGATGAGAGGTTTTTTTTTATCTATCTGTGTTGTCCGCCAGCGGCCGTTTTTCCCCCATGCGAGACCCCCCTCCCGCTCAATCCGCGAGCCCCTTTAACCCTTTATTCAAACGAGATGTGAAAAAACTCCCGAAAAAGAAGCATCTTCTCGTGTAGTCGTACCCACGATACCCATCCATGAGCGACTCTATATCTATATATATCCGTAGGCATCCTCGCTTTATTTGTTTGCGCCGTTTCGCATACTCGCTCGCGGTATATCTATATAGGTAACGTCACGTAAACACCCGAATATACCTATATACCTCGCCTCGCTTGGCCAGCCGGCTAGTCCCGACGTATCGAGTGCGAATGACGTCACTAGGCGATACGCGGCATCGAGCCTACGCGTAACGCGAAAATGTAATTATGCTCAAACGACGATATGTCGATTATAGCAATCGATTTCTGCCGCTTTCATACTACCATTGGAAGGATAACACCGTTAGCTTTCCAATGGTACCCCAGACCTGGAAAATCTCTTACTTTTAAGGCGCCTTATCTCTACGTATAAATCCCCGATATTTCGAACGGGTCGATAACCCGCGTTTCCCGATATCGGGAGATTATTTCGCTCATTTAATTGTCTTCGATCATTTATTAGTTAACTAAGCGTCACTTGAAAACCCGCCAGCTCGGGTATTAGAATGTAGATTTTTCCCCGCTATTTCACCATATGTTTTCTACCGCCCCCTCCACCGGGGTTCGAGAGTTATTCGTAGGATTACGCCGAAAATTCGGTACCACGTAATTACAACATTACGGAATTGTTATTATTTTGGTCTATGATTAATGCAAACTTCACCGATACATGTATCAACAGAATTGTTATTTTCCCGGCTACCCGGCGATGTAAAAATTGTATCGAGTCGTTGAATATGGGAGGGGAGCCGGCCGAATAATTAGCCTCCGCGCGGTACAAATTTCGGCAATTGAGCACGCGCGCACTGATTTCTCGAACGGGAGCCTCTCTCCAGGGTCCGCGCTCGCTAATATAGTTCGGCTAGCTCGCCTCGCATTCAGCTTCATACGCCAACACCAACTGTACTCCGAAACCATTAAAACCGATTACCACAAACACTCTGGATTCTTCACTCGGCTATACCTCGGACTACTCTTGGAAATCCCATCCGCACTTTTCAGTACGTCTAAACGTAGACCTCTCACGGATCATCGACTCGGCCATTCCACGGATCATCGACAAGGCTCTTCCACGGATCTCTCGACGCCACGCTCCGGTTCGATCTCGCTCTTTTCAGAGCGAGATCCGGCGGAACGAAAACCGCTCTTTTCAGAGCGTCTTGACGTAGCCCCCCCGTCTCCCGCTCCGTTTCCCCCCCGATCCGCCGCCCTCGCGTCAAATCGTACCCTCTCGGGCGCACGTCTGCCGAGGACCGGGGACGGAGGTCACCTCCCCCCTTTCCCTGACCAAACCCCCTTATCTTTTCCGCCTCCTCTCGCGGTCGCACCATCTTCGAGCTCCCGCCGAGCGGGAAGCTCGTCTGGCCGAGACGTGAGGAGTCACCCAGCTCCTGGGATATCTCCTACCGACTCATCGCGTGGCTCCCGCTGGGGCGCGTGTCGCAAACGAGTCCTTGCCCACCAGCGTCGCTAAACCAAGGGAGGGAGGGTTCGTCGAAGTCCGCCTCGTCGACGGTTCCAACCGCGCCGCGCTCGCTAATGCCCAAACGCGCCGGGCGGAAGCGATTCCAGAAGCACGGACAGTTCCTCGCCGGGAAACGAGCCCCGCCGAAGGGCCTTAGCTGGCTCCTGGAGCTCGAGGAACTGAAGGCCGAAGCCGAACGGGAGCACGCCCTTCAGGCGATTGCCGCCCTGCTCCGAGAGCCTCCCCGCACTCCGCTCCCTCGGCTCTTCGCTGTCGCGACACCCCCGACTCGCTCCGAAACCACGAAGCCGACGATCCTCTCCGATACGCTCCTAAACGTACCGGTTCCTCTCCCCAGCGCTCGCATCATCGAGCCGTACGTGCCCGAACGGGTCACCCCGGGTCCCCCTCCCCCGGATATCCCCTACGTGCCCTCAGGTCCGCCCACGATCCTCCAGGATCTGACCGAACCTCCTTCGCGGCCGTAGTCGTCTCCCCGTAATCACGGAGCGACGGCAGTATCCCCTCGCGATCCCGTTCACCCTATCGGGCCGCGCTTGATACTCAGATATCTCGCTATTAATTTATTATTAGTCCTTGCTGATTTCTTCCGCATTAAAAAAAAAAAAAAAAAAAAAAAAAAAAAAGAACTTCGACTCTCGGGAGTCGCAGTTGACAAGCTGGCGCCCAACGTGGGGCCCGAACCACGCGACCCGGGAGTAGGACGTTCCTCTTCCGGCGACCTGACTAGCCTCAGCAGTCCCCTTAAGCTACGTGATTCAAAATTAGTTCGAATATTTTGAGTTTATATCGGCGATCAGTCGGTCACAGAATAAAAGTAATAATATATATATTGTGACGTGGCACGTCACAATTTCCTTCCGCTGCCTGGCTCGGAGTCCCACCACTCACCTAGGGAATAAACCGGAATTAGGACACAATTTAAGCAACGAATTTGACAATTGTTAACCCCCTTCCCTGACTGACCTTCATCCCCTAACACCCCGTCAGACCCTAAACTCACTCAACGGAGGCCCCGTCAGCCCTCCGACGCAACCACCGAAGACCCACCGAAGACCCAGCGCAGCCACCGCAGACCCATCGAAGCCACCGCAGACCCATCGAAGACCAACCTGGAGGGAAATGGACCCCCTGCGAAGCCTGATCGACCCCCAACAACCTAAACAGCCCACAAAATTATATACCGGCAGACCTATCAAGCACTAACCTGAAAACCTGAAGACCGTCCAAAATGCCAGTCCGACACCGACAGCCCCGGGAAAAATTCCGACGAGTCGGAGCATCCTTCCCGACTCGTCCACAGGCACTGAAGAACCCGGCGACACCCTCTCGGCTCGGATTGCCGAGTGTAAACCGACGAGGTGTGTCGTCCGGGTAAACACAAGATTCAGTAGCGATCTGTCACGGGAGACGCTTCACCAACAGGCCGCCTGGAACCGCCACCTCTCGACGCCAGGAACTGCTCGTCGATCGATGGCAAATCGATGACGAGGATGCGCGCGCTGTACGTCGCGACGAGTCTTCCGTCGCGACGAAATATTCGCACGGCCGCGCGGCCAATCCCGACGCCCACCAGCAGCCAGTCCCGAAACCCGCCAATCAGAAACCGACATCCATACGCTCACTTGCAAGACCGACCCTAAGGTCGGAGAAGAAGCAGGAAGCAGCGAGGCTGCAATTACTTCGAGCCAAGGCGTGTGAAAGAGAGTGTGTGTGTGATCAGAGCGACAGTTTTAAAAGATTATAAAGGACATTTTAAGACGACTCGGCTGTCCCCGTCGAGAGCAAGACTCCTTCCCGGAGAGTACAGACGATAAGCCATTCCCCAGGATACGAATTTGGACCATAAACGGAGAATTATAACGACCAGGCAAATCGAGGAATATTGAGGAATACTGTGCGAAATATCGGATGGTTTTGTAACCGATATTTTACGAGTGACCAGGTTGCGTGAGTAGCGCATAAGTTTTCCCCCGCCTGCCCTTTCTCGATTTTTCCCATCTTCCCGACCCCTGAACATTTACCCGTGCCCTCTTTTTTGGTAATTGTAAGCGTTTTTATTGTGACTTTTTCGACCGTCGAGTACCGGCCGCCACGTGCGCCGACATTTCTGAGTTATTCAAACACGTGCGCGTGAGTGGTGGTATTCGCGGGATTTTCCCGCGTGCGTTCCTATAAGTTATTATTATTTTTCCCCGTTCCCCGAGACGCATTTTTGCGAGTATTTACCGATTTTTATTATTGTAATTTTTACCAGTTTGTGTGCCGAGGTAATTTGTCAAGAAGCCCTGGAACAGTGTCCCCGACCTGAGAAGTCTCATCCCCCTCCCCCCCCCCCGTTCCTTGCTAGCCGCGTGCCGCGCAAATTTGCCTATTGTCTTTCTTTTTTTTCTGTGAGTTACGGTGCTACGCCGAGAAAGTAGCTGGCGCCCAAAAACAACAATTGACAATTTATTTTGAGTTTAATCATTTTTCGAGTTTCATTATTTTTTTTTGAGTATTCTTATTTTTCTCCTGAGTTTCGATCTTAGCCCGATCGAGGTTTTTTTGTGTAGAGTTTTCACCGGCAAGCCCCCCTTTTTCCGTGCGACCGACCCCAACCCCCTGCCGTCCCGATATTTATGATAAACCTAGTTTTTTTTGTATAAGCTTTTCCAGTCAGTTATTGCGATTATTATTTGACTATTCCGTTCCCCCTATTATTTTGTTTTATTCGATTGTTAAATTCGATTAACGCTGTTAAGCTCTTTTCTCATTTCCCTCCCCGATTATCATTTCACCTGTTATTTTTGCCACGTTGACCTATTGAAGAATATAATATTTTAGTTTTCTACACAAAACTTCGGACCGTTATTTCCCCCTTCCCGTCACCCCCGCTTACTCCCCAGATCGACCCAGCATTGGGAGACAACACGAAAGGTATCATCACAATATATATAGTGCCTCCCGTACCTCGTTGTATCTAAACTATTCGCTTCGAGTTACGGAACCGTTATCACACACATGCCTCGTCAAAAGCGTATCTCAAATATGACCGCCCGGACGCCCCGTCGGTCTTCGCGGCTACGGAACGACGCCATAGACGAGGATCCTTCGACCAATATGGAACGACCGAATCGCGACGCGTTCAATCCACGGGCGTTAGACTTAGATGCGATCGAGGAGATTGAGCAAGTAGAAGTACCTGAATTCATGTTCGATCCAACACTAGACCGCTCCGCGGATCCGCCCGCGCACGAGACTCGTGGCGATGACCATGAGTCCGACAATGAGAATAGACCCCCTCCTTCACTTAACGAAGTTGTCGACCTACCGGACGTGAATGCTAACCTGCCAACACATTTCGAACCCCCGCTCGAACCGGAAATTACTATTAACGTGCCTCCTCAGCCGATAAATTCGCGTAATTCTCAAGGCGAGCCCCGTGCGCAGTCGGGTCCGCGTTCTCAACCGACGAGGTACGACAACCCATCGCGCGTCCTGCGAGACGCAGATTATCAGCTTCGCTATCATGATGAGACGCAGCCGCACGTCGTTCGAGACGCCGAACTTCACGTCGTTTACCGCAATGAATCGCGGAATTCCGAGCGAGAGCGTTCGTCGCGCCAGCAACACGCGCCGCCACCACCTCCTCAGGATAACGGAGCCTTCGCGAGTCTGGAGGCTCTACTAAGGGCGTTGAACAATATTAGTCGTCCTCCGCCTCCACCACTTCCTACTTACAGCGGAATGGACCATGAGGATCCAAATCGGTTCCTGGCAAGGTGCGAGGAACACTTCGCCGCTGCACAAACCCCCGCCTCCGCCCGCACCAACGTCGCCGCTTCTGCGCTCCGCGGTGAGGCCGAGAAATGGTGGGGATGTTACCTGCAGCTCGATTTCTCGTGGGAAAAATTTCGGGAACTCATTCTCAGTCGATTCGATAGTCCGGCGGTCTTGTCTCGCCTCACGGCGCAACTCTTCTCGCGCAAGCAGAACGATCGGGAAAGCGCCGGTGTATATCTTCAACAGAAGTATCTGTTGTATCAGCGCCTCCGCCGGCAGGACCCAGAGCACACGAAAGTCACCACCCTGCTCGAGCTTCTCCGTCCGAACCTTCGTATGGTTATTCGCCCGTCTGCCCCTCGAACGCTGGACGATCTGATGTCCAGAGCCCTGGAGGCGGAATACGACCTCGGCGAGAGTCAACCCACGATCAAGCCAAAGGTCGTAGATCCAAAAAGGAATGAGAAACCCGCGAAACCCTCGACCGAGACATCTTCGCTTCCGAAGTGCTGGCACTGCCCGGAGAACCACTTCCACAAGGACTGTCCGGTTCTAGCCCAGAGGGCCGCCGAGAACCGAGCCACACAGCAGGGAAACTGGAGAAAGGCGGCAGACGCTCCCGGGCCTGCCGCCCCCCCCCCCCCCCCCCCCCCCCCACAATAGGGCTAACTGAGAATGCCTCCGGAAGGAAGAAGCTGCCTCACATGCTCGTCACTCTCAACGACGAAGAGGTAAACGCGGCTATCGATAGCTTCTCAAGCGACTGCTTCATTCACCCCCGATTCCTCAAGGAAGGACACCCCGTCCAGCCCATCTCTTCCACTGCCAAATTAGCCGGTGAGGAGACCGGAATGCCGCTCGTTGGACAAACGCGGATAAAGATCCAGGTACAAGGATATCTTTTCAACGTCGACGTGTGGGTCGCCCCTACCTCCCGCGAGCCACTAATACTGGGATACCCTTGGCTAAGGGATCAACAAGCCATCTTCGACTTTCATCATGGGCTCATCCATTTGGGCGTGTAGCAGAGACTCACCGTTCGACTCATGGACGCGCCGATCCCGAAGCAGGCACATCTGCCCGTGGACGTTCAGCAATGTCGACAGGAATTTCCGCCCGAATGGATCGTGGCGTTTCAAGAGCTTCTTCAACGCTTTGCGACCGTCTTCAACACCGAGGGGAAACTCTCCCAGACGAAAACCACCCAACACGTTATCCGCCTTACGGACCACAAACCTTTCCGTGTCCCTTTGCGGCGCTACTCCGAAGAGAAACGAATAATAATTCGCGAGCAGCTGGAAAGTATGCTCGCGGAGGGCATCGTAGAGCCGTGCTCCTCCCCCTACTGCTCGCCGATCGTCATCGCCAGGAAGAAGGACGGACGTCTGCGTTTTTGTATCGATTATCGACGGCTGAACGAGATCACGGAGGACACCGCACAACCGATCCCCCGGATTCAAGACTCCCTCAAGGATTTAGGAACGGCCCGTATCTTTTCGACAATGGACCTTAAGAGCGGTTATTGGCAAGTTCCCATGAGCCCCGATTGCAAGAGGTATACTGCGTTCGCCTCGCCGGATGGAGGAACATATCAGTTCCGGGTTATGCCTTTTGGGTTAAAGAATGCCCCTAACACGTTTCAACGTTTCATGAGTCAACAAGTTTTAGTCGGCCTCCTAGAAAAGATCTGCATAGTTTACCTGGATGATATTATCGTCTTCTCACACGATTGGTCGGAGCATTTACATCACCTTGCTCTCATCCTCGAGCGCCTGCACCTCCATGGTCTAACTGTCGCGATCGAAAAATGTCATTTCGGAGCCACGAATCTTGATTTTCTCGGGCATAGTGTAACGGATGCCGGAAATCAGGCGAAGGATGCCCACATACAAGGGATACTTGATTTCCCTCGTCCCCAAACTAAACGCGATCTCCAAAAATTTCTGGGGACCTGTAACTGGCTGAGGGAGTATATACCCGACTTCGCCACCCTGGCCTCCCCCCTTACCCACCTCCTAGCTGGGAAAAAGAAATTTGGTTGGACAGAGGCCGCGGAGAGAGCTTTCGCCGAGGTCAAATTCCGAGTACAGCAACCCCTCCGTCTCAGCCGCCCGGATCCAAACCTTCGCTACTTTGTTCAAACTCACGCGAACGAGGTTGGTATGGGAGCCGTGCTATACCAATTAGATCCAGCGGGTAACAAGCTTATCATAAGCTATGCCAGTGCTAAATTCGACAGTACACAGTTACGGTACTGCCAGCAAGAAAGAGACGTTCTGGTCGTTATCTGGGCCCTCAAGCGATACAAAAGATATCTGGATGGCCAGACTTTCACACTCTGTACCAATGACCTATCCCTCAAATGGTTACAGCGTGTCAAAGACGAAAGGAATAACTCACGAAGTGGGCACTCATGCTCGAAGAGTATAACTATACTATAGAGCATCTTCCGGGTCGCGAAAGCGAATTTCCCCAAGCGCTTGCACGGTACCCTGCCGCTCACGCCGCCCAGGAACCCGAAGATGAGGTTCACCTCGCCCCTCCGGACAAAGTTGAGGATTCCGACGAACCTGTACCGGAACTCTTCCTCATCAGCACCGAGAGTCTCGTTGAAAGGGTCATCAACGCGCAACAAAACGACAAAAAAATCGAAGCGATCGCCGCCGCCTGGGACTCCGGAGAGACGCCTTCGGCTTACCGCTATATCGCCGGAGGGATCTGGCGACGCGATCACGATAATTGGGTTTTGCTTGCCCCCGAATCTTCTCGCGAGGCAATACTATACGAGTACCATGACTCTGCTCTGGCGGGCCATCCAGGAATGGACGAGACCCTCCGGGCCATCCAGAAAAGATTCACATGGGATAAGATGCGAACGGACGTACGGGAATACGTACGTAATTGTCGTTTGTGCGCCTGCACGAAATCAACTCGTCCGCGCCGGGTGGACCAACAACGACCGCATCAACCAAGACGCCCCTGGGAAACCATCGCCTTAGACCTGATGGGCCCCTACCCACGGACCGGTCGCGGCAAGAAGCACCTTCTCGTCATCACCGATTTGTTCTCCCGTTGGGTAGAAGCATTTCCACTCGGCTCTTCCGAGACGAGAAAAATCATCAGCATCCTGGAGAGTGACGTCTTTTCGCGATGGGGTTTCCCAAGGGCCATCCTCTCGGATAATGGTCCGCAGTTCACCAGCCAAAACTGGGTTGACTCCTGCGACCAATGGCAAAGCCAGCACTGGACAACGCCAATATATCATCCCCGTGCAAACCCGACCGAACGACGGAATCAGGAGATCAAAAAGGGTCTCCGCCTGCATCTCCGAGATGGGGAACATCGAGACTGGGATCGGCATCTCCCTAACATCCTCTTCAGCCTGCGCACTCGTCGGAACGCGGCGACGGGATTTTCCCCTAGCGAGATGCTTCTCGGTACTAACCTTCGCCGACCGGGAGAGTGGCGATTTCCCCCCTCGGCTGTTGAAACAGCCACACGGGAACAGCGAATTCAATTAGCTGTCAAGAATCAAGGACGGTATCAGCAGAAGTACGCTGCCTCCGATCCCGTCGCCCAAGAATACTTCTTCGGGGATCTCGTCTGGGCAAGCAATCATGCTTTGTCCAACGCCAGCCGGGGCGTACATGCCGGCCTGAACCCCCCGTGGGTTGGCCCCTATCCCGTGATTGACTATGTCGGGGGAGGCGTTTACCTCATCTCCCGACCCACCGGAATCGTCAAGATTCATACGACGGGGTTAAAACCCATCCACAACCCAACAAGCGACGCTCATAAACTAAGGACGCCGTCGCTTGCGCCTGCTGTCGCTCCCGAGCCGTCGAACCCTATGGCCGATCCCTCGGGACGATCAGAACCATCGCTGGTTCCAGCCGCGCCTTCCGTGGAAGTCCAACCTTCCACGCCGGCACCTCAGAACCCATCGACGGTTCCAATACAAGGATGCCCCACCAATACTCAGCAGCCACCGGGTACCTTCACCCTTTCACCAACCACCTCAGATCTCCCACATCTGAACACCCGAGACGAATCACCAGGGAGGCAGGCCGACTCCTCACCAGCGCGTTTTCGCGAAACCCCTCGTCTCGGCACTTCGCGCTATGCGCCATACCATTTGCGTCCTCGTCGGACCGTCAAATACCCACAATAATTGCTCATTGTGTCAATACCGCGAGAAAATATATATCGCTTCGTCACGGACGGGCCGTGCCCTTAACGTTAGCGTCGTAATCTTCTCCAGGAAACATCGTCGTTTCACCAACGCCCTTACGCAAAGTGGGCGTAACTGCAAATATAGGATTTAGGAGTAGCTGTAAATATAGGATTTAGGAGTAGCTGTAAATATAGGATTTAGGAGTAACTGTAAATATAGGATTTAGGGGTAACTATAAAAATCCGTTCAAACTGACTAGAACAAAATAGTGAATATATATATATATGTAAATATACCTATATTCTACTCGATCACCGAACCTAACCTCGATTCGTCCCCTGACGGCGACTGCGCTCCGGGTTAGGTTGCCCCGTATTTCCCGCGAAAGGTCTCGCCTGGGGGTTGTTCTTGTTGTCCGCCAGCGGCCGTTTTTCCCCCACGCGAGACCCCCCTCCCGCTCAATCCGCGAGCCCCTTTAACCCTTTATTCAAACGAGATGTGAAAAAACTCCCGAAAAAGAAGCATCTTCTCGTGTAGTCGTACCCACGATACCCATCCATGAGCGACTCTATATCTATATATATCCGTAGGCATCCTCGTTTTATTTGTTTGCGCCGTTTTGCATACTCGCTGCGGTATATCTATATAGGTAGCGTCACGTAAACACCCGAATATACCTATATACCTCGCCTCGCTTGGCCAGCCGGCTAGTCCCGACGTACCGAGTGCGAATGACGTTACTAGGCGATACGCGGCATCGAGCCTACGCGTAACGCGAAAATGTAATTATGCTCAAACGACGATATGTCGATTATAGCAATCGATTTCTGCCGCTTTCATACTACCATTGGAAGGCTAACACCGTTAGCTTTCCAATGGTACCCCAGACCTGGAAAATCTCTTACTTTTAAGGCGCCTTATCTCTAAGTATAAATCCCCGATATTTCGAACGGGTCGATATCCCGCGTTTCCCGATATCGGGAGATTATTTCGCTCATTTAATTGTCTTCGATCATTTATTAGTTAACTAAGCGTCACTCGAAAACCCGCCAGCTCGGGTATTAGAATGTAGTTTTTTCCCCGCTATTTCACCATATGTTTTCTACCGCCCCCTCCACCGGGGTTCGAGAGTTATTCGTAGGATTACGCCGAAAATTCGGTACCACGTAATTACAACATTACGGAATTGTTATTATTTTGGTCTATGATTAATGCAAACTTCACCGATACATGTATCAACAGAATTGTTATTTTCCCGGCTACCCGGCGATGTAAAAATTGTATCGAGACGTTGAATATGGGAGGGGAGCCGGCCGAATAATTAGCCTCCGCGCGGTACAAATTTCGGCAATTGAGCACGCGCGCACTGATTTCTCGAACGGGAGCCTCTCTCCAGGGTCCGCGCTCGCTAATATAGTTCGGCTAGCTCGCCTCGCATTCAGCTTCATACGCCAACACCAACTGTACTCCGAAACCATTAAAATGGCTATACCTCGGCTATACCTCGGCTATACCTCGGACTACTCTTGGACTATACCTCGGACTACTCTTGGAAATCCCATCCGCACTTTTCAGTGCGTCTAAACGTAGACCTCTCACGGATCATCGACTCGGCCATTCCACGGATCATCGACAAGGCTCTTCCACGAATCTCTCGACGCCACGCTCCGGTTCGATCTCGCTCTTTTCAGAGCGAGATCCGGCGGAACGAAAACCACTCTTTTCAGAGCGTCTTGACGTAGCCCCCCCGTCTCCCGCTCCGTTTCCCCCCCGATCCGCCGCCCTCGCGTCAAATCGTGCCCTCTCGGGCGCACGTCTGCCGAGGACCGGGGACGGAGGTCACCTCCCCCCTTTCCCTGACCAAACCCCCTTATCTTTTCCGCCTCCTCTCGCGCTCGCACCATCTTCGAGCTCCCGCCGAGCGGGAAGCTCGTCTGGCCGAGACGTGAGGAGTCACCCAGCTCCTGGGATATCTCCTACCGACTCATCGCGTGGCTCCCGCTGGGGCGCGTGTCGCAAACGAGTCCTTGCCCACCAGCGTCGCTAAACCAAGGGAGGGAGGGTTCGTCGAAGTCCGCCTCGTCGACGGTTCCAACCGCGCCGCGCTCGCTAATGCCCAAACGCGCCGGGCGGAAGCGATTCCAGAAGCACGGACAGTTCCTCGCCGGGAAACGAGCCCCGCCGAAGGGCCTTAGCTGGCTCCTGGAGCTCGAGGAACTGAAGGCCGAAGCCGAACGGGAGCACGCCCTTCAGGCGATTCCCGCTCTGCTCCGAGAGCCTCCCCGCACTCCGCTCCCTCGGCTCTTCGCCGTCGCGACACCCCCGACTCGCTCCGAAACCACGAAGCCGACGATCCTCTCCGATACGCTCCTAAACGTACCGGTTCCTCTCCCCAGCGCTCGCATCATCGAGCCGTACGTGCCCGAACGGGTCACCCCGGGTCCCCCTCCCCCGGATATCCCCTACGTGCCCTCAGGTCCGCCCACGATCCTCCAGGATCTGACCGAACCTCCTTCGCGGCCGTAGTCGTCTCCCCGTAATCACGGAGCGGCGGCAATATCCCCTCGCGATCCCGTTCACCCTATCGGGCCGCGCTTGATACTCAGATATCTCGCTATTAATTTATTATTAGTCCTTGCTGATTTCTTCCGCATTTAAAAAAAAAAAAAAAAAGAACTTCGACTCTCGGGAGTCGCAGTTGACATCTGTAATTACAAAAAAAAATCCTATAAAAATTGTTTTTATAGGATCCAAAGTGAGAAACATATCTTTTGGTGACGAGAGGTTCATGTCCAGCAATCTGAAATCATGTTTCTTATTCTAATTTCAGATAGATAAAAAAAACCTCTCGTCACCAAAAGATATATGTTTCTCACATTGGACGATAGAAAAATAGATGTTTACAGACCTTTGCTTCCGTATGAGATTTTCAACACCCCTTGATGGGAACGACAGAAACAAATTGTATAATTGATAGCTGCGAATAAAATTTTTATACGCAGAGGATAGATTTTCTTCACACTCGTAACAGGGTTGACGAGTGAGAAGAAAATGTATCATGTACCTACAAGAGCTTTAATCGTAGCTCTCAGTAGAATTCATTTCTGCTATTTTACTGAGAACTACGCTCGAAGCCCTTGTAGACACACATCGTTTTTTGGTATAATTTTTTTTTCTTCTTAATAAAATTACAACTTACAATAGTTTCTTTTTTCCACGGCCGGCTCGGCGGGTGCAGGTTGCACCGGCACCTCCTGCTGCGCTGGCGCAGCTACCGGTATTAACGGAGGTGCAACCGGCTGGGCAGCCACAATCGCCGGCTGCACCTCCATATTTTCGTCGAGACCTTGTTCATTATTTGCCATTTTCTGAAAAAATAATTAATTAATATTTATTATTACTATATTTCACTATTACTGATTTATATCGATACCGAAGCATCGATCACCGATTTCCGGCAAAGAAAAAAAAATATTGTATTATTATTACTTACACTTGTTATTTTCGCTGCTTCCTCGAGCTCTTAATGCCGTGAAGGTTGACACGGAATTGAAGAAAATGTTGACTTTAAACACCGGGTGGTATCACTTTTTCACGCGACTGTCACGCCATCAGTTATAAGTGGGGAAATAATTCATACTATAACTCGCCGCCATCTGTAGTTCAATATAAATAATGCTCTCTCTTTCTCGCGCCATCTGTCGGTTAATGGAATTGGTTTATTGTACATAAATAGCTATTTTTGCACGGAGCTTCTGTCATTTCTTTCGGACAATTTCAAGTAATAGCTAGTTGGTTGCATACACGCTTAAACTTATACAAGTTCCCTGAGTCTTTATATCGCGGGCTGCAAATACAACTGTTCCGATTCTATAGTTAATGGTTTATGTTTATAAGACGTTATTTATGTAAAGTGGTGTATTATTTTTTAAAACATATTATTATTTATAGTAGTAGTACAAGTTCGAATTGAGTATGTTGTCCGTGTTATCCGAGTTGTCAATTATCCGACATACGCTCTCCCTACATTATCTCGGATATACGCGGTTTTCACTGCAATACTAAAAATACTAATACGACTTCACCCCTCTCGAGGCGCGCTATTTGAAGCAGCCAATAAGGAATTGTCATTTTTCATGCGAGGTAGATACGGCAGGCCCCCATTCGGGCGATCGATGGTAGTACATACCGACTACTCGGTCGGTAACAAAACCTGTAATCCATAATTCTCGTTGTTGGTTTTACGGATAAAACATGAGAATTTCGCACTCTGTCAGATAATTTCGTAAGTTACAGTTAATTACACGTTTCGATGCCGTGATTGTTCGTATAGTACTGAAGACAAATTTTGAATTATATACTTTAAGACACCGGTTTTGAATTATATACTTTAAGACACCCGGTAGTACCACTTTCACGTCGCGCTATCTGTCGATTAACGTAATTGTTAGTTTATTCTTCACTATACGCGAAGCAACGGACATCTGTTTTTTGTCACCGCTTATGGACAATTTTTCGTTATTCGTCAATTTGTGCTTTGCGTTCTGATTATTTGTTCGGTTATTTGGGTTCTTTAATTTGTTCGGTTATTCGGGTGTGTTAATTTGTTCGGTTTTGTAAATTGTTTGGTTGTGGTGCAGGATTTGTCGTCAAGTGTCAAGGAGCAGCGATCTTCGAAGCAGGATTGACGATTTATCCAAGTAAGAAATGTTCACAATTAATAAATAAGTTTATTTTTCAATAATCGAAATAAACAAAGGAAAAAATCTTTTCCTCACGGAGCTTCGATCTGTCTGATGAATTTCCCTCTCTCGATAGGAACGACATCAACAGTTGTATAATAATTGAAGACTCTGATAAAACATATTTCTTTGCATCCATATTAGCTTCGATGGATTAGAATATAATGCATCGTCAATCTACCAGAGCTTCCTCCATTACATTTCATTATAGGATTTACGGATCATTGCTATCGAGAGGAGGTCTCATACAGAACTCAAGCAGCGTTTGAGACAGGGTGAAGAAAAAATCTGTCGCTAAGCTTGTATTTTGTATGGGATAGTTTCCCTCCTTTGATGGGAACGATGGACAGAAATTGTCTAATTCAGGGTACCGATAAGAAAAATTTTATTTGCTCCCATACTAGCTTCGAAGGATTAAAAAAAAATGTATCGTCAGCGTACCAGAGCTTCACGCATTACATTTCATTATAGGATTTACGGATCGTTGCCATCGAGAGGAGGTAAATGTCTCATACAGAACTCAAGCGGTGTATGAAACAGAGTGAAGGAAAAATCTGTCGCTAAGCTTGTATTTTGTATGGGATAGTTTCCCTCTCTTGATGGGAACGATGGACAGAAACTGTCTAATTCAGGGTACCGATAAGAAAAATTTTATTTGCTCCCATACTAGCTTCGAAGGATTTTAAAAAAATGTATCGTCAGCGTACCAGAGCTTCACTCATTACATTTCATTATAGGATTTATGGATCGTTGCCAACGAGAGGAGGTAAATGTCTCATACAGAACTCAAGCGGCGTATGAGACAGAGTGAAGGAAAAATCTGTCGCTAAGCTTGTATTTTGTATGGGATAGTTTCCCTCCCTTGATGGGAACGATGGACAGAAATTGTCTAATTCAGGGTACCGATAAGAAAAATTTTATTTGCTCCCATACTAGCTTCGAAGGATTTAAAAAAAATGTATCGTCAGCGTACCAGAGCTTCACTCATTACATTTCATTATAGGATTTACGGATCGTTGCCATCGAGAGGAGGTAAATGTCTCATACAGAACTCAAGCGGTGTATGAGACAGAGTGAAGGAAAAATCTGTCGCTAAGCTTGTATTTTGTATGGGATAGTTTCCCTCTCTTGATGGGAACGATGGACAGAAACTGTCTAATTCAGGGTACCGATAAGAAAAATTTTATTTGCTCCCATACTAGCTTCGAAGGATTTAAAAAAAATGTATCGTCAGCGTACCAGAGCTTCACTCATTACATTTCATTATAGGATTTATGGATCGTTGCCATCGAGAGGAGGCAAATGTCTCATACAGAACTCAAGCGGTGTATGAGAGAGTGAAGGAAAAATCTGTCGCTAAGCTTGTCTTTTGTATGGGATAGTTTCCCTCTCTTGATGGGAACAATGGACAAAAACTGTCTAATTCTGGGTACCGATAAGAAAAATTTTATTTGCCCCGATATTAGCTTCCAAGGATTTAAAAAAGATGTATCGTCAGCGTACCGGAGCTTCACTCATTACATTTCATTATATGAATACGCGATATTGCAACGAGTAAATCTTAGAGTAGATGAAAACTCGAACATTAAAAAGCTTTAAGAGTGTTCATAATTTCGATTCCGAATTCATTACAGCGAAAGATCTGTAAGTCTAACGTTCAAACTATCGAAAAACCAAGAAGTCGAACAGTAATAATAGCGAAAGACCAGTCAGATGGACAGACGGACGGAACGGTCAGAATAGAGACAGATTACGAAACGACTCTCGCTATTTTGGTCCTTCGGTACTGCGCGTATCTACGTTTTAGCAATTCGAAATCTGTATTCTCGACATCCTTCTGATAAGTATGTTTAGACTATTAAAAAAATGTAGGCTCGTCTCCGTTTTCAACTTCAAAATTTCACCTTTTTTCAATGGGGTCGTTCAAAATGTTGACCCCAACCTTTGGATTGTATTTTCCAAAAAAGCGCTCGAAAGCGCGGCGCGTTAACCTTACGGTAAAACGATTATTCGGCTTAGCGATCTGTCGAAAATGCAATTTTTGAATTACTAGTTTTTGGATACGTTAATATTCGTAATGATGAAATTTCGACATATTGGCCGTCCTACATTTCGGTCGTTTAACATTTTGTTCCCCGCCTATGTGTATGCATTATTTCGCGCGCTCGGGGCTTTAAGCACTTTGAAGCGTTTTTTTTTTAACTTTTTCAAATCTTTCCTTTCTTTTTACTTGGATAATCGCCTCGTGCGCTAAACGGCTGCTAAACGCGCTGGCAAGAGTTACTCTGAGCGCTCTGTAATTCTAAATATACAGCTTATACAGCTTATATACACGGCTGCTAAAAGCGCTGGCAAGAGCTGCTCTGAGCGCTCTGTAATTCTAAATATACAGCTTATACAGCTTATATACACGGCTGCTAAAAGCGCTGGCAAGAGCTGCTCTGAGCGCTCTATAAACTAAATTCACAGCTTATACAGCTTACACCGCTAAACGGCTGCTAAAAGTGCTCACAAGAGTTGCTCTGAGCGCTCTATAAACTAAATTACACAGCTCATACAGCTATACAAAATTATAAAGCTAAAGTATTAGCTGTAATAAACCAGCAACCACAGAACAGACAATATATTCGAAAAACGGTACTAAAGAAGTACTTGAAAAAAACAGTTGCTTCATAAATGTTAAAAGATGTATACTCTCAATGAGTACCCTGAGAAAATTCGTCAAGAATTAATGATTGAGACAGGACAATGGCTCAATGATGACCATATTGATGAGTTCGGAAAGCTGTTAAGCACGTGTTCGGGATTTTGCCCACGGCCGCAGTTTTTTATTTTTCATCCTGAGCTGATAACGCCTGTACCACGAAATGAGAAACATATTCAGGTATTGTTCAGCTGCAACGATTTACGCCCAAAAGATGCCAATGGCTGCCAACTTCCGATCGAAGGTGGTCATTGGGTTTGCAGTTATTACGATGGAAACAGATTATATGTGTATGATTCTCTTAATGGGAAAAGACTGCACGCACATCACTTACTGTTCTTGAGGGCGTTGTATCCCTATTACGACTTTGATCGACGCGACTCCGTTTCGTTTCCGTTAGTAGATCAGCAGCCAAACAGTAATGATTGCGGAGTGTACTCTATTGCTTTTGCGACAGCTATACTCTCCGGACTGAAACCAGAGAATATGCATTACCATCAACCAACGATGCGTCTTCATTTACTGAAGATGTTTCCATCGGGCGTAATCGAGCCTTTCCCGTGCAATCCAATTGAACCTACGATCATTGTTTCTCTGGCTCGAGTAAGAACAAATTGGCAGGCTTCGATATTGGCAGCCGAACGCGAAATTGAGGCCAGGCGACTGGCGAGAAATGAAAGTTCAAATTCTGAGCCAATAATCGTTGATTATTGTGTCAACACCGAACCATTGCCGACAAGTAAGGTACACAAAAAAGATTTTAATGACTACGTCCATGGTAAGCGTGTCACTTTTGCCGACTATCCCTCAAAATGTATCGCCGGGAAAACGACCAGTCAAAAAAAAATACAGAAAAAGTGTGTTAAAGCTACGTTAACTAATCGATCGCAAACTCAAACGTCTGAGAAGTCTCCAGGGGCCCAAACTTCCGAGAGTATTGCGTCATTGGGAGTGAACTCACTTCCAGAATGCGATCGCGATATTACATCTTTGACCCCTTCAAATCCTAAATCCAGGGCAAAAGTCACATCTTCTGAACTGGATATGGAGAAAAGGCGTAAAATGATTGATAAACAAGCAACGCATGGAAAACTACGACAAAAATTATCGACTGATCAAAAAAGTGAATCGAGCAAAGTTAACGTTATTAGCGATAATAGTATGGAATCATTGGTGGTGAATCTTTCCTCAGATACTGATCGCCGTATAGAGTCCTTCATACCCGCTTCCAACGTATCAAAATGCAATAATAAAATTGCGTCTTACGAAGATAAGTTGGTCGATAGTCCTGAACTGAAGTTGGATAAAAAGCGTAAACATGCTGCACTGATGGCTAAATGGAGGGCAAGAAAAAGAAAAGAATGTAGCCAGAACGATACTCCTGAACTGTCGTTGGATGAAAAGCGTAAACATGCTGAACAGATGGCTAAATGGAGGGCAAGAAAAAGAGAAGAATGTAGCCAAAACGATACTCCTGAACTGGACTCGTATAAAAAACGTAAACATTCTGAACAGACGGCTAAATGGAGGGCAAAAAAAAGAGAACACTGTAGCCAAAATGATACTCCTGAACTGGAGTTGGATGAAAAGCGTAAACATTCTGAACGAATGGCTAAATGGAGGGCAAAAAAGAGAGATGGATGTAGTCAAAACGATACTCCTAAACTTCAGTTGGAGGAAAAGCGTAAACATTCTGAACGAACGGCTAAATGGAGAGCAAAAAAAAGAGATGAATGCACTCAAAGCGATACTCCTGAACTGGAGTTAGAGGAAAAGCGTAAACATTCTGAACGGATGGCTAAATGGAGAGCAAAAAAAAGAGATGAATGTAGTCAAAACGATACTCCTGAACTGGAGTCGGATAAAAAGCGTAAACATGCTGAACAGATGGCTAAATGGAGAGCCGAAAAAAGAAAACATAATTTCATCGATCCGTCTGTTGCTTCGTCTATAGATGACGATGATAAAACCGATATTGGTAGCGCTGTAGCAAAGCGGATGAAATTATCTACATCTACCGATGAAAATGTGAGCGTCCTTAATTCCTCAGATGAATGTGATCGAGGCGTTAGTAGCTGTGTTGTACCAAAACGGGTTAAATTGGTCCCTCTTACTCGACAACGTACATTTACACAGAGACTGCTAGCTGAAGCCAAACAAAATATGATTCGCAGACTTAAGGAGGATAAACGTATAAAAGAAGGTATGCAAACCCCATACACAAAAGAATTTTATGTTCGGGCTGTATGGACGAGTTTAAACGCACCATCTTCGCCTTTGGCAGGCAGATTAGAAGCTGAGCGTATTGTCACATGGTGCTTTACTGTCAGAAAAACATACCTTATCCGACTTAGAAAGACACTCGCGAACTGTCAAAAAAAAGTGGAGATATGTTTAACGCGTTCGGCAAATGTTCCCTGTTCAAATCCACGTGATGAAGTTCAAACTTTATGTGGGCCGTCGAAGCATACTGCTTCGTCTGAGGCTTATTATGCGGACGCTTCCTATCGTAAGTTGGAACATGCAGACGCTTCCTATCATAAGTTTGAACAATCACAACCGATTGTAATGGACGCTCAAGATAGGCACATGTTGCCTGTGATAAAAACGAAGAACAAGACAACAAAATCATGGGGATGTGGACCTCTCTGTAAGACTGATGATCATTATGTTTTGAATAAGTTAAAAGCGTTTTGTCAACAATTAATGAACTGTGAATTACGCGAGTTGGATAATTTTTTGCGTACTGCACATCAGTGTTCTAATAAAGTTGATCCGGAGAAATTGGGCCATTCCTACAGTTGCTACATGAATCCGAAAGAATGTTTGTCGACGTTCTTATCACTTGAAATTCTAGCCCCTCATTTTCCGATGATGCGGAATCTAAAGCGATGCGTTCACAACTTAATGAATTTCAATCAAAAATTGAGGTATTTAGATGACGCACTAAGTAACAATAAAATAGACATGCTCAAAGAAATTGCCGACGAGGCTCAGAAAAAAGCTGATTCTATCAAAACCGATATGCTTGAAATTAATTTGAATGAGCGCGAGATAATGTCGAGATATCAGTGGGCGTTCAGAGCTTTCACTAAAAGAGTAAATGATACTCCACGCCTTCCGTGTATTTCCTGTGAAAAGCTTTGCACTGAAAAAAACACCGTTAAAATTGATCTCTCTAAAGAATCAAAGTATGGCGACAGTTGGAACACTTTCAAAGACTGTCTCAAGAGGTTTGATTTGCCTTATGAAGGAGATAATTATATCTGTCGATATTGTGACAGTAAATTCTCTCAAGATAAGATGCCACCTACATGTATCGCTAACGATCTTTATGTAAGGCCAGTTCCACCGATGATGCAAAGTCTCAATATTTACGAGACTATATTAATTCAACGAGCAAAAGCTTTTCAAGTAGTACAAAAATTAGGTACCGTGTCGAAAAAAAATCAACTCCATAGTCACAAGGTTCCCAAGGTGGTAGGTAGAACATTTCATCTACCTTTGCCCATGGATGAAACATTGAAAAAAATTTGTCCTGATAGAGATCCAATTAATGCTCAACACGAATTGTATATACTAGTTCGTGGTATTCCGACAAAGGCTAAAGTAATATGGGAACAACTGGTCGATTTGAAAAAAGTATGGTTGATTCTACAATGGCTGCAGAGCAATAATCCATTGTACTTGGGAATAGAGTTGCCAAAATCTCCCGAAAATTTGCTGCCCGATAATCTAAGAGAAGCAGAATACCAAGAAGAGCAATTTGACTCAAATAATGACTGTTTGGAACACGATGATGTTTCATCCGAGCATGATAAGAAGAAAGCTGCTCTCTTGACGCAAATGTCACAGTCGGATGGATATTACGAAAAATATAGCATTTATCCCATTCATCAAAAAAAAAAATCAATCAAACTGCAACGGATCTCTATCAAATGCTTAAGGTTTATGATCGCCCGTTGGCTAACAGAGCGGAACATTTGGATCTGAAGTGTTTCCCAGATTTATATCCATATGGAGAGAATGGCCAGAACGAATCGAGATCGGTACGCCTTACTGATTTTGAATTTATTAAATCGAGGCTTATGTCGAAACATCGTCAGTTTCGATTACACGAGCAATACCTCTTTTTTCTGCTGTACAATAATAATTTGCGACAAATTAATGCGGAAATTTTTTACAAATTGAACGTTACCAATCCCCGTTCTAAATATACGGCTGCAAACTACTTAGACGAAATGTCCAAGGGGCTACTCGAGTCAAATTTGAGTACGATATTTTCGAGATTGAGAAATACTGAGCAATTCTGGGTGATACCGAGAAGTAATTTAACATGCATGATTCGAAACTACGGACCTGCTACATGGTTCCTAACATTTAGTCCAAGTGGATGGCTTTGGATGGATTTAGTAGAATATCTTCGAGATGTAAATGACATCCCGAGTGAAAAAAAAATAAGTCCGATGCAGTTGATAGTTTCCGATCCTGTGTCGACGTCTCGATTTATCGATATCAAATTTCAAGCAATGTTAGATTTCATTTGCTCTCCAGATAATCCTATTGGCCAGGTTGAACATTACTTTTGGCGTCGAGAATATCAAACCAGGGGTGCACAGCATTTCCATCTTTTGATTTGGATCAAGGATGCTCCCATCATTGGTAAATCGTCAGAGATGGAAATAGCTAGTTTCATTTTGAAATATGTAACGTGTAGAATGCCGGATAGAAAAGTTTCGCCTGAATTATATCGACGTGTCAAAGATCATCAATGCCATCGTCATAACTCGTACTGTATGCGAACTAAGAAAACTAAAACTGGTTACACTAAGCGTTGCAAATTCGGACATCCACGTCCTTTGACAGAAAGTTTAAAGCTTCGTGATGTTTCTGTTGCTATTGCTGGCAGGAAACAATTAAAAACAAAGAGTAGACTGTATGATTTACCACGTGGTTCAGCAGAGCCGTATGTTAATGATTATAATCCAGCTATACTTTGCGCTTGGGAAGGAAATATGGATTTACAATTTGTTGGTGAGGAATCTACTCTATTAACGTGGTATACCACAAAATACGTTTCTAAAGCGGAAAAAAGTAACATTGCTGATCCGTTCGAAATTCTTAATTCGACCAAGAGTGTTGCTAGTTGCCTTTGGAACCTTTCTATGCGCATGTTAAGTAATCGAGAATGTGGAGCATTCGAAGCTGCCGACAGTCTTCTTGGAATTGGATTACATGGCACGGATCCACAAACTACAATAAAATGGGTAGATGTGAATATGATTCGAAGCAGAAGATTAAAGCCCCGTACGGCAATCGAAGCTCTGCAATCGGAATCCACGGATCTATTTTATGCCTCTGTTGTCGATACGTATTATCCTCAAAGGCCTAAAAAATTAGAATCCACTAATCTTTATGATTTTGCTAAATGGTACAACGTTACGGATAGGAAGCCGACAACCATTGACGAAGTATATAAAATCGGTGCATCCAAATACTTGACGAGACGACGACGTGGTTGTCTTATTAATCACTGTATTTATAATGTCAAAACGCAACCAGAATTGTATTATTACGCGATTCTGTTATTATTCCAACCATGGAGAAAAATAGACGAACTCAAACGTACAAGTGAAACATATGCCGAAGCATTTATGTCTGTGCAATCACAACTGGCGGACGGTTTGCGTTACCATGAGAAAATCAATGAAATCAAATTAGCCATGGAATTCGTTACAGAAGAGGTTGCGAAACACTTAAAGAGTCCTGAAAAAGCAGACGAACTTTGCGATAATGCGATTTTAGAATGTGTTCCCGTTGAAGTAGAAGGTGCTATGAAGGACTTCAAAGATGTTGGAGATAAACTTGATGCAAACAATCTTTCAGAGATGATCGCAGAATTGAATGCAGATCAGAAACGGATCTTTGATAAAGTTACAAATGCTTTGCAGTCTGAAAACGAAATAATAAGACTGTATGTAAGCGGAGAGGGAGGAACGGGAAAGAGTTTTTTGATAAAAACATTGAGGTTGTGGACGAGAAAAGTTCTTGACAAAGATGCAGCAGTAGCTGCTCCAACCGGTATAGCAGCCTTTAATGTCGACGGGTTGACGATACATCGCCTCTTTCAGTTGCCAGTTGAACACGGGCACACGGCCAAATATCGAGAACTCTCCGATAGCGTTCTGAAATTATTACGGGATCAACTTCGAAACGTGGCTCTAATAATCATTGATGAAGTTTCGATGATATCTAATATCACGTTAATGTATATTCATTTGCGGTTGACGGAAATATTTAATACCGGAGAATCCGACGATGGTTGGTTTGGCAAAAGACATATAATTGTCTTTGGCGATTTATTACAACTTCCGCATGTCCATGAAGAGCCACCATTTATGGCCCTGTCAAAAAAAAAAATTGACGAATTTATTGGTGCCATGGGACCCGTTGACTTATGGTCTAATCTATTTTGTTATGACGAGCTTAGGATCAACATGCGGCAGAAGGGCCATCATTCCTACAGAGACTTGTTATCCAGGATTCGGATAGGCGTGGTACTCGATTCGGATACGCAAGTTTTACAGTCTAGGAAATTACAGTTCAATACAACCACAATTGAAGGTCGATTGAATGAAATATGCGATTACATGTGTAAACTACCATTGGATGCAGTTTGTTTACTTTCCACCTGTGCGCTTTGTGATTCCTTAAACGCCGCGATGTTGGCCCGAATAGATTCTGAAGAGATAGAACTTCTCGCGCAAGATACTGTCGAGTGTGTGTCTTACATGAAAAAAAAAGTGTCGAAAATTTTGGGTAATGACGACGATGGTAACTCACGAACGGCCGGAATGTCAAGAGTCATTACTGTGAAAGTGGGATCACAGATAATGATTCGAAGAAATATTGACGTAACACTGGGTCTCGTCAATGGCACGATTGCTACAGTTATTTCCATACGACGAACACTCGATACGAACGGTGTTGAATCGATAGATATTTCATTGCCATCCGGAGTACAGCATACATTAGAACGTATGAGTGTGAAATTTGAAGTTATGGATCGAGCTTTTGTTGTGAGAAAGCAATTTCCCAAATGCTTAAGTTACGGAATGACTATTCATAAGAGCCAAGGTTTGAGTCTAAATAATGCTCTCGTTGATGCAGGTAATTCCATTTTTAGCTGTGGGCCAATTTATGTAGCGCTTTCGCGACTTACAAAATTAGAAGGTTTACACCTTATCAATTATGATCCAGCATCAGTCAAAGCTAATCCATGTGCAATATTGGAGTATAATCGTTTGCGAAACAAATACAGGCCTGACCTTGAGGGTTTCAATGTTGTTCAGACTCGCGCCATGAAAACGATTGATACTATCTGGTCAATATCAGCTCGGATGTTGGCCTGCCAACAGCAAGTGCAAGACAATCCTCCTGAGAGTATTCTATCCAGTGTAAGAGGTCTTGAAAATCGCGACAATGTATCATGTTATGCCATAGCTGCTATACAGTGTATCATACATTGCTCTCCCATCAGAGAAGCTATTTTGATTCAGTCTGAAAAAAACGAAGCTATCAGGTCATTTGTCGAAGCCTACATGTCCCCGAATAAAAACGATTACGTTGATATTTTAAAAGTGCGCGGTTCTCTTGGCGGTACATTTATGGAAAAAATTCAACAAGATGCAGGTGAGTTTATTAATTTTGCCTGTGAACAATTATGTAGTATTCGAAACACGGTGAATCATCTTATAAGAACTGTGCAAATGTGTCGCTCTTGTGATAGCGAAACAAGTTATCCTGGCAATCCAAATAACATTCTGTTATTGTCAGTGCCAACAAAAGGA
This sequence comes from Exephanes ischioxanthus, assembly GCA_958510785.1. NCBI lineage: Eukaryota > Metazoa > Arthropoda > Insecta > Hymenoptera > Ichneumonidae > Exephanes > Exephanes ischioxanthus. Next base: position 2,393,200 of record OY294024.1, read on the forward strand.
AAAAAATCCCTCAGCTTACAAGAAATTATCGATGATAATATAACTAAGTGGAAGAGCATAAATCTTTCGTGTAATACTTGCAAGGCTTCACCCGTGCTTCAAAGAACGAACATTGCCACGACTCGGAGAGTTCTGATCATCCAACTATTACTATTTTATGTAATAGATGGTCAAGTTAAGAAAAAAATATGTAGCGTTAAAGCCATACCTACCACAACGGTACGAATCAACGAGTGTAGCTATAGAGTGACAAGTGCCATTTTTCATCATGGTACGAGTGTACAAAACGGACATTATACAAGTATGCTGAGAATGAAGCGGACTGCTTGGGTATCTGCTGATGATTCAAGAATTCAAAAACGCAGTTGGCCTCGAAACGGTAAAGATATATATATATTATTCTTAGAACAAACGTAGTATAAATAAAAAATTATTGTAAATACCTACCATTTCTAGTCTAATTTATAGTCTCTCCATAAAAACGAATACTTTCCAAGGATCAATATGAGAATACGGGTAAATAATGATTAGAAACAAATAATCGTTAACATAGCCACAGCTAGTACAGTGGCCGAAACAGGTGTACCTACCTTGTGTAAAAATAATGCTGCTGGTGTGATAAATTATTTTAGCGCGCGATTATGATTGCAGAATGTGCATGTATGAAAATAACCCGCCGTAAGTGAGCCTATTGAATCGGTATAGATATATTGTAACGGGACGACCACGGGTCATTCCACGCAGCACGTCGGCCTACTCGACGCATTTTGTCAATTTCCATTTAACTTTTTCTTCTTTCGCACTTGACGAGTGTCCCAGGCGTTATACCGGTAGGATACCTCGTGATTTCTTTCCTTCATTATTAACAACAATTTTCTTTTGCTGTTTGAGCCTCTATCTTACTAACTTTATCGGTATCCCCAAATTTAACATTTCCTTGAATCCCCATTTAATTAATTTCCTTTTGGTCAACCGCTTCACGGGTAGACATTTTTATTTATTACAGACCCCTTTTGTGAAGCCTGTGATGAAGGGTCTAATCACTCGAGCGGCACAAACGCGTGAGTGATTCAAAGAACCAATCTGAGGCAATCCCGAATAATTTTATAAATTGATTTGTTAACCAACCAATCCAATCAAGAACAAATAATCTAGCTTCTAAATTTTTTATTCAGACTTTCCCAGAACCCATGTCGAGTCCAGTACACGAACCCTCTGTTATACGAGAAATTCACGAAAATTTTATTCTCTCGTCGAGGAATTAATCTCTAGGCGATATTTGTAGCGAGACTATAGCTTCTCGTCTCTAAAGGTCAACCTCGGCTATCACAAGTGACCCTCGCAAATATTGAAACGTTTCAATTTCGGAACGTTTCAACATATTATAGTGTTTCTGTATATATTTACTATATATTTATTACACTAGTTTTTCTATTTTTTATACGAAGTCCCGCATTAGTTTAGTTGTATGATTAAACAGGACAGTGTGTGTCAGTTTCGAGCGTGTTATACAATAGTTAGTAAAAATACTTTGGGCAAAAAACTTGATATTGTATAGCTTCTTTCTTCGTGACTGCAAGGCCAAATTGTAATCAAAATTTGAATTCTATTAAGTTTTCTACATGTTCATGCATCCAGATTTCATCGATTATTTGACATCATATTTCAATAAAATTCTTTGATTTTCATCATTAAATGAATGTTTGTGTTCCTCATTTATTCCTAGCGGGTATTAGTTATCACGCCGTTGATTCTAAAATAATTATCATAGACAAGATGTTACCACGGCTCTTGATCGTTTTATCTACAAATTATATCGGCAATCTAAACTGACTTAGCCACTTTTGACTAAAGAATTTTTTTAGTGCATCGATTACTTTCCCAAGATCTTTTATTTATTTTTTATTTCTACTATAAACAATGTTCTCGATCTGTAATCCCTGCATGTTGGTAATATCAATCAAACTATATGACTGGATGTCAAAAATAGGTCAAATCCAAGCAAAAAACACTTTTTAAAAAAAAAAGTAAAAAGGAACGCCAAGTACTTAAAATTTGTATCCTCGTCCAGAAAATATGTTTATCATAAAAACCTCTTGAAAAAAAAATATATATCCCTATCAAAACAATATTTAAAAAATACGCCTGTCAAAGTAATCTAAAAATAAGTAAAAAACAAAAAAATATGCCTGTCAAAACAATCTAAAAACAAAAATCCAAAAAATATGCTTACCAAAACAATCTAAAAAAATAAAAAAAATAAAATCATATGAGCCAAGTAATGGTACATATACATACAAAAAAATTCTTCAAAAAAGATGTTTATCAAAACAATCTTTAAAACAATTCTGCAAAAAATATTTTTATCAAAGCAATCTTAAAAAAAAAATTCATTAAAAAAAGATGTTTATCAAAATAATCTTTAAAAAGATTCTTAAAAAAAAATGTCTCAAAACAATCTAAAAAAAAATACAAGATGCAAACAATCTTGACAAAAAAAAATTAAGATGTTAATCATATTTATAAATCGGGCGATAGTACAGTGAGATGGCGTACAAAAACTTGGCGAGCCACTTTTTTTTTACAATAGCTGTCGTACATGGTTCATTCAAATAATCGAGGGAACAGGGGGAACACCGACTCTCCTACTTTTCAAAATATGACATTGTCCGCCAATGCGATATTAATCCCTCATGAACCGATCCAACCGCCGTCTTCAGTTTGCGTTCGGTGTGCAACACAGTCGCGTAACAGTACGCGCGTGATGCACGCTCGATCAATCACATCTTCTATTCCAGTACTGTCGTAATACAACGTTTCCGCTCTTTTTACAGCGATATGGATAAAACGGGCGAAGAATCAATGCTTCTGTCTTAATACTTTGTGGATTTTATATTTTCCGTATTATCAGAGTTTTCAATCATCGAGGAACGGGATACCCATATTATCTCCGACAAAACGAGGTTCTACTGTATAAGTAAGAATCTACTACAGTCGACTAATACAATTTCTAATTTTCTCAAGGTCTCAACATATAAATCAATATTGTAAAATATTGTAAAATATTGTAAAATATTGTAAAATATTGTAAAATATTGTAAAATATTGTAAAATATTGTAAAATATTGTAAAATATTGTAAAATATTGTAAAATATTGTAAAATATTGTAAAATATTGGATAAGTTGGATGTAATTCTAACTAGAATATGAGTCAAGTAGCAGTTGCATAAGTGACGAATGAAAGCCAAAAGGTGCAGTTACTTCCCCTCTCCCTCGATTATTTGAATGAACCATGTACGACAGCTATTGTAAAAAAAAGTGGCTCGCCAAGTTTTTGATACGCCATCTCACTGTACTATCGCCCGATTTATAAATATGATTAACATCTTAATTTTTTTTTGTCAAGATTGTTTGCATCTTGTATTTTTTTTTAGATTGTTTTGAGACATTTTTTTTTAAGAATCTTTTTAAAGATTATTTTGATAAACATCTTTTTTTAATGAATTTTTTTTTAAGATTGCTTTGATAAAAATATTTTTTGAAGAATTGTTTTAAAGATTGTTTTGATAAACATCTTTTTTGAAGAATTTTTTTGTATGTATATGTACCATTACTTGACTCATATGATTTTATTTTTTTTATTTTTTTAGATTGTTTTGGTAAGCATATTTTTTGGATTTTTGTTTTTAGATTGTTTTGACAGGCATATTTTTTTGTTTTTTACTTATTTTTAGATTACTTTGACAGGCGTATTTTTTAAATATTGTTTTGATAGAGATATATATTTTTTTTTTCAAGAGGTTTTTATGATAAACATATTTTCTGGACGAGGATACAAATTTTAAGTACTTGGCGTTCCTTTTTACTTTTTTTTTTAAAAAGTGTTTTTTGCTTTGATATGATAATACATTGAAAAAGACTAATGATAGCATCGAGTGAATTTTGTTTGGCATTTGGATTTTCGCCTTTAACATCCCTTGACAGCCTTCAGCTCATTCTGTGGCGTATCGAGAAATGAAATTGATCGCCAAATGTGTAACTGCATAATAACCTATGAAAGTCGCGTTTTTCTATGTTCAAGCTGTGAAAAAACACAATTTTTAAAAATGACACGAAATTCTGAAAACATTTATACTTATTCAGAAAAATAAACGAAGCATTTTTATGAAGGAAAATAGTTAGGTTGCCGGGTAATTTGTTGAATAATCATTTTTCTCTTCAATTTGTTGTTAACAAATTAGAATTATTATTTCACGAAAACAATCCTTGCAGCATCTCCCATATACTTGATTTTTTTCAGATTTGTATCCCATAGACAAATGTTTGCATTTTTCTCTGATACTCACGTGTGGCGGGACTGTAGCGCTCGAACTACCTTAAGGAACAATGCAACTAATAATTAAGATTATGTGTTTATGTTGAATATTTTATTCTTTCGACACAGTTACAATAACATTTTTTCATGTAACCGTCACGTCACGTCACGTCACGTCACGTACATCTTTCCCATCTTCTTTCTCTCGCTCCTTCTAAATGGTTCGACGTTGTAGCCATCTTTCAATTTCTACAACAGAAAAAATATAATACAAATCAGTGTTATAATCGCTTTCATTATGTTTAATATTCATCATCACTTAATTATAGCATATTGCTTACGCCATTTTTACCTTTTCGTAAAAATTCTTTTTTTTGCGTGGCGGCCGCTATTTCGATCGGCGTGAAGCCTTTCAGCGACCCTTGTTCCTCGTTGTCATGCTTCCGCCCTTCCTTCCGCCTTTCATTTCGTTCTCCATTCTCTCCTCTTTTCTCTCCTTGCTTCACTCCTTGCTTCTCTCCTTGCTTCCCCGCCTCCGCCTTGCTCTCTGCCGATCCTTCCGCCGATCCTTCTACCGATCCTTCCGCCGATCCTTCCGCCGAACCCTCCGCCGATCCCTCCACCGATCCTTCCACCGATCCTTCCGCCGATTCTCCGCCGATTCCTCCGCCGATTCCTCCGCCGATCCTTCCGCCGATCCTTCCGCCGATCCTTCGGCCGATCCTTCGGCCGATCCTTCCGCCGATCCTTCCGCCGATCCTTCCGCCGATCCTTCCGCCGATCCTTCCGCCGATCCTTCCGCCGATCCTTCCGCCGATCCTTCCGCCGATCCTTCCGCCGATCCTTCCGCCGATCCTTCCGCCGATCCTTCCGCCGATCCTTCCGCCGATCCTTCCGCCGATCCTTCCGCCGATCCTTCCGCCGATCCTTCCGCCGATCCTTCCGCCGATCCTTCCGCCGATCCTTCCGCCGATCCTTCCGCCGATCCTTCCGCCGATCCTTCCGCCGATCCTTCCGCCGATCCTTCCGCCGATCCTTCCGCCGATCCTTCCGCCGATCCTTCCGCCGATCCTTCCGCCGATCCTTCCGCCGATCCTTCCGCCGATCCTTCCGCCGATCCTTCCGCCGATCCTTCCGCCGATCCTTCCGCCGATCCTTCCGCCGATCCTTCCGCCGATCCTTCCGCCGATCCTTCCGCCGATCCTTCCGCCGATCCTTCCGCCGATCCTTCCGCCGATCCTTCCGCCGATCCTTCCGCCGATCCTTCCGCCGATCCTTCCGCCGATCCTTCCGCCGATCCTTCCGCCGATCCTTCCGCCGATCCTTCCGCCGATCCTTCCGCCGATCCTTCCGCCGATCCTTCCGCCGATCCTTCCGCCGATCCTTCCGCCGATCCTTCCGCCGATCCTTCCGCCGATCCTTCCGCCGATCCTTCCGCCGATCCTTCCGCCGATCCTTCCGCCGATCCTTCCGCCGATCCTTCCGCCGATCCTTCCGCCGATCCTTCCGCCGATCCTTCCGCCGATCCTTCCGCCGATCCTTCCGCCGATCCTTCCGCCGATCCTTCCGCCGATCCTTCCGCCGATCCTTCCGCCGATCCTTCCGCCGATCCTTCCGCCGATCCTTCCGCCGATCCTTCCGCCGATCCTTCCGCCGATCCTTCCGCCGATCCTTCCGCCGATCCTTCCGCCGATCCTTCCGCCGATCCTTCCGCCGATCCTTCCGCCGATCCTTCCGCCGATCCTTCCGCCGATCCTTCCGCCGATCCTTCCGCCGATCCTTCCGCCGATCCTTCCGCCGATCCTTCCGCCGATCCTTCCGCCGATCCTTCCGCCGATCCTTCCGCCGATCCTTCCGCCGATCCTTCCGCCGATCCTTCCGCCGATCCTTCCGCCGATCCTTCCGCCGATCCTTCCGCCGATCCTTCCGCCGATCCTTCCGCCGATCCTTCCGCCGATCCTTCCGCCGATCCTTCCGCCGATCCTTCCGCCGATCCTTCCGCCGATCCTTCCGCCGATCCTTCCGCCGATCCTTCCGCCGATCCTTCCGCCGATCCTTCCGCCGATCCTTCCGCCGATCCTTCCGCCGATCCTTCCGCCGATCCTTCCGCCGATCCTTCCGCCGATCCTTCCGCCGATCCTTCCGCCGATCCTTCCGCCGATCCTTCCGCCGATCCTTCCGCCGATCCTTCCGCCGATCCTTCCGCCGATCCTTCCGCCGATCCTTCCGCCGATCCTTCCGCCGATCCTTCCGCCGATCCTTCCGCCGATCCTTCCGCCGATCCTTCCGCCGATCCTTCCGCCGATCCTTCCGCCGATCCTTCCGCCGATCCTTCCGCCGATCCTTCCGCCGATCCTTCCGCCGATCCTTCCGCCGATCCTTCCGCCGATCCTTCCGCCGATCCTTCCGCCGATCCTTCCGCCGATCCTTCCGCCGATCCTTCCGCCGATCCTTCCGCCGATCCTTCCGCCGATCCTTCCGCCGATCCTTCCGCCGATCCTTCCGCCGATCCTTCCGCCGATCCTTCCGCCGATCCTTCCGCCGATCCTTCCGCCGATCCTTCCGCCGATCCTTCCGCCGATCCTTCCGCCGATCCTTCCGCCGATCCTTCCGCCGATCCTTCCGCCGATCCTTCCGCCGATCCTTCCGCCGATCCTTCCGCCGATCCTTCCGCCGATCCTTCCGCCGATCCTTCCGCCGATCCTTCCGCCGATCCTTCCGCCGATCCTTCCGCCGATCCTTCCGCCGATCCTTCCGCCGATCCTTCCGCCGATCCTTCCGCCGATCCTTCCGCCGATCCTTCCGCCGATCCTTCCGCCGATCCTTCCGCCGATCCTTCCGCCGATCCTTCCGCCGATCCTTCCGCCGATCCTTCCGCCGATCCTTCCGCCGATCCTTCCGACGATCCTTCCGACGATCCTTCCGACGATCCTTCCGACGATCCTTCCGACGATCCTTCCGACGATCCTTCCGACGATCCTTCCGACGATCCTTCCGACGATCCTTCCGACGATCCTTCCGACGATCCTTCCGACGATCCTTCCGACGATCCTTCCGACGATCCTTCCGACGATCCTTCCGACGATCCTTCCGACGATCCTTCCGACGATCCTTCCGACGATCCTTCCGACGATCCTTCCGACGATCCTTCCGACGATCCTTCCGACGATCCTTCCGACGATCCTTCCGACGATCCTTCCGACGATCCTTCCGACGATCCTTCCGACGATCCTTCCGACGATCCTTCCGACGATCCTTCCGACGATCCTTCCGACGATCCTTCCGACGATCCTTCCGACGATCCTTCCGACGATCCTTCCGACGATCCTTCCGACGATCCTTCCGACGATCCTTCCGACGATCCTTCCGACGATCCTTCCGACGATCCTTCCGACGATCCTTCCGACGATCCTTCCGACGATCCTTCCGACGATCCTTCCGACGATCCTTCCGACGATCCTTCCGACGATCCTTCCGACGATCCTTCCGACGATCCTTCCGACGATCCTTCCGACGATCCTTCCGACGATCCTTCCGACGATCCTTCCGACGATCCTTCCGACGATCCTTCCGACGATCCTTCCGACGATCCTTCCGACGATCCTTCCGACGATCCTTCCGACGATCCTTCCGACGATCCTTCCGACGATCCTTCCGACGATCCTTCCGACGATCCTTCCGACGATCCTTCCGACGATCCTTCCGACGATCCTTCCGACGATCCTTCCGACGATCCTTCCGACGATCCTTCCGACGATCCTTCCGACGATCCTTCCGACGATCCTTCCGACGATCCTTCCGACGATCCTTCCGACGATCCTTCCGACGATCCTTCCGACGATCCTTCCGACGATCCTTCCGACGATCCTTCCGACGATCCTTCCGACGATCCTTCCGACGATCCTTCCGACGATCCTTCCGACGATCCTTCCGACGATCCTTCCGACGATCCTTCCGACGATCCTTCCGACGATCCTTCCGACGATCCTTCCGACGATCCTTCCGACGATCCTTCCGACGATCCTTCCGACGATCCTTCCGACGATCCTTCCGACGATCCTTCCGACGATCCTTCCGACGATCCTTCCGACGATCCTTCCGACGATCCTTCCGACGATCCTTCCGACGATCCTTCCGACGATCCTTCCGACGATCCTTCCGACGATCCTTCCGACGATCCTTCCGACGATCCTTCCGACGATCCTTCCGACGATCCTTCCGACGATCCTTCCGACGATCCTTCCGACGATCCTTCCGACGATCCTTCCGACGATCCTTCCGACGATCCTTCCGACGATCCTTCCGACGATCCTTCCGACGATCCTTCCGACGATCCTTCCGACGATCCTTCCGACGATCCTTCCGACGATCCTTCCGACGATCCTTCCGACGATCCTTCCGACGATCCTTCCGACGATCCTTCCGACGATCCTTCCGACGATCCTTCCGACGATCCTTCCACCGATCCTTCCACCGATCCTTCCACCGATCCTTCCACCGATCCTTCCACCGATCCTTCCACCGATCCTTCCACCGATCCTTCCACCGATCCTTCCACCGATCCTTCCACCGATCCTTCCACCGATCCTTCCACCGATCCTTCCTCCTGGTCGTCATCGGAAAAATCCGGGTCATATCCGCGAGGGAATATTTTACTTTTAGCGAATTTCCCAAGTTTTTGATACGTCGGGCTATAACAAAATGAATTATTAATATGTTATGCTTATATGATGCAAAGCACAAAATAACAAAAATTACTTACAATCTTTCGTTGTCCTCGATTTCTCGCTGAATTTGATACCGTTCAGTAAATGACAGCACCCAACGAAAATTTTGGTATACCCATTTTCTCAAATATTCTTTTCGCGGATCTGCTAACTTTTTTTGTACACTTTTTTCGTTATTTTTCGGATGATTTCTGCGGAGAGGTTTGGATTTTCTTGAATTTTTTGTCGAAATGGCACCAGCTCGCAAAGCAATTTCCCGAAGTGGTCTGGATTATCCGTCACATTTTTTGCGAATTTCGGCATTTCGTTGTCCCTTTCCTTTTACTTTTTGACTTCCTTCCGCGATCAGATACTCGGATACGTCTGCCACGTGTGACAGTTATTTGAAACAACTGACAACCGATACAGACTGTCGATTGATCGCGGAAGACACTAAGCATGACAAAGTAAACGATAAGGGGTGACGAAATGCCGAAATATAAAAAATATAAAGGACGATACTAAATACTTCGGTAGATTGCTCTGCGAGCTGGTGCCGTTTTGACATACGATCCAAGAAAATTCACGCCTCTTAGCTGACATTACTAGAACATGATAAGAATATACAAAAGTAAATTACAGGATTCGCTAAAGAAATATGTAAGAAAATAGGTATGCCCAAACTTTCGTTGAGTCCTGTTGTTCACACAACGATAGTCGTTCAAGGTAGCCCTTGAACGCAGGCAAATAGTTACTTCGCGTAAGTTTCAGAGAAATGAGAGAGAATTGCAATAACTTCTCTGTGGTATAAAAATCTGAATGAATGAGCTGAAGGCTGTCAAGGGATGTTGAAGGCGAAAATCCAAATGCCAAACAAAATTCACTCGATGCTATCATTAGTCTTTTTCAATGTATTATCATATAAATGCCATTGCGAAACTCTTTTTGGTCAATCCAATGTTGGACTATAATTCTCACGATAATAGAGGGAGTTAGTTTATATTCGGTTACGCCGATCAGGCACGTTCACGAATGCCTCAGTGAGTCGATGAAATACACTCAATTCCACCGGAAGTCGGGTTCCTTTGCATCGCAGAATACGCGAATCATTTATTGGTAAATGCTCAAATAGTGACACCAACCCGGGGTCTTGATTCAATCGGTCTATCAGTGACTGGTGTACACCCTGTTTCAACGAGAAGGCTGGTTTCACCCCGAGTAGAATAAATAATCATTGCCAATTATAATGGGATTCGATTTATATCCCGGAGGAAAAAAAAGCCATTGCGAAACTCTTTTTGGTCAATCCAATGTTGGACTACAATTGATTTTATCGAGACAAGTCCTCCATAGAGCATTCACCACTTTTGCATCACAAATCAATTAATAATTAAAAAAGAGGTCGGTAATAACACCCCATACGTCTCTTGTCGCTCGTCGTTAGAAATGTGAGCCTTCTACATCTTTCTACAATACATTATAAACGTCTTAATTAAACGAAGCGAAACCCATCATGCATCCAGTAATGCCGATATCGTGATAAGAAAATGGAAGTAAATAATGTAATAAACACCACTGCTATTCTTTTGGTTACGATGTTTCCCGAATTGAAGCGGCCTCAAGAGATGGTTCACGTGAAACCTTATCTTCTCACGCAACTCGTAAGACCGGTGCGGACTTTGCTTCAATTCAGTTAATGGTCCCGATGAGAAGGGCGGGAGCCCTTACTCGTACCGATTGAAAGTAATAACGCAAACTTCGAATTTAACAAAAATCGCATACCATTATAATTATAAGGTGGACGACTATTTCTTGAGGCATTTGCGCGTGCATTTGGGTTCGTATGAGGGGGTGCTTCTTGAACGATTTTTCAAGCTCTCTTCGATAGCGCAATCGGTTTTTTGCTGAGATTTTAAGCGAGAAAAAAGTTTGTTCGGGATTTTTGGGAAAATACGTTTTGACGATGTCCACGAAACTGTCCACGAAAGGAGATGAAATACACTGCATCCCTCATGTTTCTATGACCGGTGTGATGTCTCGTACTCGATACTTTCGGGGACGACGTGGACATCGTTCCTTAAATAATGATAAATAATCATGAGCTGACTATTCTTCATCGAAAGCGATACATGAAGAATCTATTATTATCGTCTATGTAGGGATGACATACATTTAGTCGTTTCGATCTGCCAATGGTCGGGAATGTTCTCATCAATCAATTCTTAGCAAACCTGCATTTTTTTCTTTTCGCGTACGAATATAAAGTAATTCCCGATATCGTAAAGAATTTCATGAATGTTTTAACGGGACAATATATCGGTAATTGGAGACATATTGTCGAGTAAGAGACACCAGGCTGAACATAGAAACGTGAGGAGCTCAGTATATTTCATCTTCTTTCGTGGACAGTTGTGAGATGGGTGATCCATGCGCCTGATTCCATAGCTTGTGGGACTCCAAGCTGTGAGATTCTTCTTGGATTCTTGTCTACGAGACGAAATACACTATGGGCTAGAGTTCACTGTAATGAGAACATTCCCGACCATCGGGAGATCGAAACGACTAAATTTATTTCAGCTCTACTTGGACAATAATAACAATAAATTCCTCGCTTATCGCATTCTATGAGGAATAGTCAACGAATATTTATTTATTGTTATTTAATGAACGATTTCAATCTCATCTCCGAAAGTATATGGAAATATTCGAGATCCTTCTTTTTTCACGGGAACATGTGAACCGGTGCAGCATCTTCCATCGTAGATTGGAGAGAGTTTTCGGAGCAGTCAGAATAAGAGAATACACCTTACATTCTAATGTCTTAACACACGCCAAATCAAGTTATCTTTATTTAACTGTATGGTAAAACACAATTCGTTCAGCAAACTTTGAAAGGATTTAATATCATTTATTACAGATATACAACGGCTTCGAGAGAGGCAAGAACACGATAGTTTAGTGTTAATTTTTTTATGAACGTTTACTTATTTATGTTAATTATGAGTTGCACTTGAATCTGATATTCTCGTTGAGTGGATTGGGGTTTTTCAGTCTTCATTAGTGGACAGGATAACCGTGTGGCTTCGACCGTTCTACACATCTTAGACAGTGAGCGGGATGAATAATGTTTGTAGGAAGGATCGGATCGACTGTAATTTTTAGGAACTGCATTCAACTGGAAAGGAAATGTTATATCAACATTAGTACGTCACTCTAAAAAATTATTAACGTTTTTTATACAGCTGGCATGTAAAAACACTATGGATCAAAGACAATAATAAAGAGTTGTTTTTTCAAATTCGGAACGATAGAAGGCTATGTAAACAAGGTCACACACCGTCAAAAAATCGTTTAATGAGACCTGGACACCGCTAGCATAGATCGGGTTCGCTATGCTTTTCCGTGTTGATACCGGGAATTGAAGCAACCGAATTGAAGCAACGTTCTCCACCCATCTTACGAGTTGCGTAAGACGATAAGGTTTCACGTGAACCATATCTCAAGGCCGCTTCAATTCGGCAAACAGCACAAACCGGAAGAATGAAAGTTTATGGTAGTTCTTCAGAATCTGTACGAGTAAGGGCGGGACATCTGTCACCCTTAACCGAATTGAAGCAACGTTCTCACCCATCTTACGAGTTGCGTAAGACGATAAGGTTTCACGTCAACCATATCTCAAGGCCGCTTCAATTCGGCAAACAGCACAAACCGAAAGAATGAAAGTTTATGGTAGTTCTTTAGAAATCTGTACGAGTAAGGGCGGGAGATCTTTCACCAGGACCCTTAACCGAATTGAAGCAACGTTCTCACCCATCTTACGAGTTGCGTTAGATGATAAGGTTTCACGTAAACCATGTCTCGAGGCCGCTTCAATTCGGCAAACAGCACAAACCGAAAGAATGAAAGTTTATGGTAGTTCTTTAGAATCTGTACGAGTAAGGGCGGGAGATCTTTCACCCTTAACCGAATTGAAGCAACGTTCTCACCCATCTTACGAGTTGCGTAAGACGATAAGGTTTCACGTGAACCATGTCTCGAGGCCGCTTCAATTCGGCAAACAGCACAAACCGGAAGAATGAAAGTTTATGGTAGTTCTTTAGAATCTGTACGAGCAAGGGCGGGAGATCTGTCACCCTTAACCGAATTGAAGCAACGTTCTCACCCATCTTACGAGTTGCGTAAGACGATAAGGTTTCACGTGAACAATATATCGGGGCCGCTTCAATTCGGCAAACAGCACAAACCGGAAGAATAAAAGTTTATGGTAGTTCTTTAGAATCTGTACGAGTAAGGGCGGGAGATCTTTCACCCTTAATCGAATTGAAGCAACGTTCTCAACCCATCTTACGAGTTGCGTAAGACGATAAGGTTTCACGTGAACCATATCTAGAGGCCGCTTCAATTCGGCAAACAGCACAAACCGGAAGAATGAAAGTTTATGGTAGTTCTTTAGAATCTGTACGAGAAAGGGCGGGAGATCTTTCACCCTTAACCGAATTGAAGCAACGTTCTCACCCATCTTACGAGTTGCGTAAGACGATAAGGTTTCACGTGAACCATATCTAGAGGCCGCTTCATTTCGGCAAACAGCACAAACCGGAAGAATGAAAGTTTATGGTAGTTCTTTAGAATCTGTACGAGAAAGGGCGGGAGATCTTTCACCCTTAACCGAATTGAAGCAACGTTCTCACCCATCTTACGAGTTGCGTAAGACGATAAGGTTTCACGTCAACCATATCTCGAGGCCGCTTCAATTCGGCAAACAGCCGGTCAAAAGGAATTATAGTCTGTGGTATTTCTTTTCATTCGATACAAGAGAAAGGCGGTGAATTTATCACCAGGGCCTTTATATCGAGTTGAAGCGAATTCGCATCGGTCTTACGAGTTGCGGAAGACAATACGGTTTTACGTGACGCATGTCTCAAGGTGCCTTTAATTTAAACAAAAAAAAAATAGGCGTAATATTCAAAATAATAGTTCGCTTTATTAGGGGAGAGCGAGGCAAAATGGCACAGCGGGGCAAGACGGGATAATGAAACAAAAATACAATTTTCAAATAACTTTTGGATGGTGGCGATGGTAGTCCGTGGGGCAAAACGGGTCGGACAATCCGGATGTATCGTTAGGACAGAATGGGGCATCCGAAAATTATTGGAAAATGGAGTTTTGCCCTCACTATCCCGTTTTGCCCCGCTGTGCAGTTTTGCCCCGGTCTCTCCTACACTAGGACCTCGATTTTTGCGCCCTCGGTTTCCTGAACAGTTCCCACCACGGAGTGGATATCGATCGACACAGAAAGCTATGGGCCATGCTCGACAGTCAGTATGGGTGGGGCATGCGCAACCTCGATTTTGTTAAGTGGGATGGGGAGCCGCTGTCGCTCCGCTGTGAACGAAATCGTGGTTCTAGTTTTCTTTTGAATCGACAGGGGATACAGCCGCGAGACTTCCCATCGGTATTCTTATCCGGAATTGTAGCAACGTCCGCACCGTTTCACGTATTCAATGGCTCTACGTCGCTACAATTAAAAAATTATGGGAAAACCACAATTTTTTTTTATTCGGGATCTTTCCTGTACGAGGACGTCAAAAATAGAGAAAATGTTTTCTCATAGAAGAAGTTTCGCGAATAAAGGAACATTATGAGAAAGCGATATAAAGATTTCAATTTTCAACTTTCTTTTTATCGGTGTACTATAACTATGTCGACGCTTTCATTTGCATTGAACCTGAAAGGACATAAAAAATTCGAATCCATTCATTCAACAGACGGGTATTCTCAACAATAATAAGACTTACCAAGGCTCTCATCGATGAGGAAAATTCTATCCGGCTATTTGATCCTTTGTCGAATACTTACCATTCGGGGCAAAAAGTCTCATAGCGAAACCAGCATGGAGTCCTTATTCAATCGGTGTATCAATAATTCGTTTGTGCTCCATTTCAGGGAGAATGTTGGTGGCACTTGCCGAATAATAAAAAATAAAAATTCAAAATATGAAGATATTCGTCTTGTATCCCAGCAGAAAAAAAATCCATCGAGAAACTTATTTTGGTCAATCCAATATTGAGTCGAAATTTTTCCGTTAATAGACGGAGCTAGCTTACATTCAATTGTGCCGATAGGGCTGGTTCACGTAAGCTTTAGTGAGTAAACGAAATTTACCTAACACGACCGGAATTTACCAAACACCTACACGATTCTTCGATCGCATTTAATTGTTTTCCTTCGAATGTAACTTTCAATCAAACCAATGTTGAAATTAGAATTATCCGATCAGGAAATAGCCCATCTTCGTTGTGTCTTAGCGGAGGCATTGGTTTGATTAAACTTGAGCAAAAAGAAAAAAAAATATATTCATCGATCGCATGAACAGTGGCAATACCCAAAATTGTTTGGTTACCGTCCTACCGCTCATACGATCGATAAATTTATTTTTCGTTTAGTACACAATAAGTATGTTTACCGCTTTTAGGCTCATTTTATTTATTTTATTTTTATTGTATTGTATTGTATGTTTTATTGACTTACCCTAGGGATTGCAAGTTTTTTTTCACAAGGTCAACTACTTGTCACAACCCCCTCTACATTCTCCCTTTTCTTTCTTTTTAATACATTTACTCCTCGCTCTTTTCCTTCTCAGTCTCTTTAGTCTACATTTCCTCCACTCTCTCTCTCTCTCTCTCTCTCTCTCTCCGCTGTTTCACTTCACTTTTCCCTTTCTCTTCGTTCCTATTCTTCTTTGGTTCTCCTCTATCCCCGCTCTTCTCGAGATCCTCCACTTTTTTATCCAGCTTTCTCTCCTCTCGTTGTTTCGTCTTCCTCTTCCATCCACAATTAACGTCCTTTTTATTTATTTTATTTACTTTATTTATTTTATTTATTTTATTTATTTTATTTATTTTATTTATTTTATTTATTTTATTTATTTTATTTATTTTATTTATTTTATTTATTTTATTTATTTTATTTATTTTATTTATTTTATTTATTTTATTTATTTTATTTATTTTATTTATTTTATTTATTTTATTTATTTTATTTATTTTATTTATTTTATTTATTTTATTTATTTTATTTATTTTATTTATTTTATTTAGTTTAAACTTAAATGTCACAACATCACTCAATCAATTTGGAAGTTTACTGTTCACTGTCACAGGTTACGTCAACCGAGATGACATTTCGTCGCGGGACTATTGTCATGCGTGTAGGAACACCGCGCGTTACCCCTCCAAAATCGACAGATGAATGCAAGCCCGACGCTCTGACACGCACACATTCAAACTGCGCACACCGATAGGGAAACTTTGAGCCTTAATAACTTGGCCAATTTTTATCGTAAAAAAATTTTAAAAAAAGGAAATTACTCGGGCTGACGCGCTCTACCAGCATGTTCAATACTCTATACAAGTTACGGGACACCCTGTATACAGTAGTAGGCAATTGAAGTGGAACAAGGTGATTTTGGCGAAAGTATACGTAAAAGGGTCCAACTTTTACCAAAACTGGCGAAAAATATCGTGTTCCAGTTCAATTGCCTACTACTGTATATTGTCTTGCCACTATCTTTTTCCCACACGGATATTATGCTTAAACGATGCGTTCTTTTTCGTTTCCTTCCAAATGATACCGTTAACACGCAATCACAAAAGAGGTTAAAGATGCTGCCTATACCCGATTTCATTTACCTTGCTTCAGGAAATTTTGGTGAGGACCGCTTGAGATAATTAGTAATTCTCCACCTATTGGCTCATATACCCGTGGGTTGGGCACTCTCTATTCTGCCTTTTAAGCCGCAAAGTGTGCTCCCTTTTTATCCTTCGAGCTTTCCCTTCAAATTTTATTCCCTGGCCGAGAGAACTTCCCTGATACCAACATTTTAAGGGTACACCAAATGCCTGAAGTGTCGTGGAGTGGATGCCAACGGTAATTTCCGTTTCTCTCTAATTTTTGGACACTGTAAACATTTTCCTTCCGACCTCACTTCGTTCGAGACTATCCTTCGTGGGTCTGTCAATAAATTTCGGAAGTAAAATCCCGGGCTTCGCTCTGTGATGCACAGCTGTGGGACAACGCACCCGGGTTGCTTGTTTTTTGTTTTCGTTTTCGGCTCGGACAGTTCGGATTTTTCCGGCGAAGCCGATGATCGTCCGTTTAAGTGCTTAAGCCTGGGCGCAACAAACCCGCTGATATTGTCGTAAATTTTAATTCGTGATATGAATCGGGGAAGGTCACGGTTGTGATATCCTTTCCTATGACAAAATTCTTTCCTTTTTTACGCACTTGAAGGCAGGTGGGCGATATTTCGACCGCGACCGACTTCCTCAACCTTTACGTCGGAAGTAATTTTTTGGTTCAATTCTTCCGGGTAAATTTCCATTCTAATTTGGGTGCGTCGCCGTTCCTACGTTGACCGCTCCGCCCAGTGCCAAGGGACGTGCAAAGTCCCGAAGCATTTTTAGTCGTACAAAAATATCTAAACCTCGGGTGAATTGACTGTTATTCAATTCCGTCATCTCCTCGGCAAGGGCCGTCACCCTTGCGCCGGTTTTCGTCTTCGAGGTAGATAATTGTTCCCCACATGCGTCCTGAAGCTCGGTATACGGAATATGTAATGCTATACTTTTTCTCGCGGAAAGACTCGTAATCTATATATATTTGCCGAACAAATTTTCCCCTTCCTTAATTACGCCTCTTTAAAAATTTTAAATATCTCTTTTAAAATTCCGAATCGTTTCCCTGCCGTTCGTACAAAAGTTTTTTTTTTCACCCGCGTCTGGATATTTTTCCCCATGGGGTTGAACAGCTGGTCCGGCAGCTCTACAATATTCCGTATCTGCGCAGACGCTACGATCTTCAGCACCAAAATTTTCGTATTACTAAGCAAACGATTTTATTTCTCGATCCCGGGTTTATATAATTTACGGTATGTCAACTCCATTAAA
The DNA here is from genome assembly GCA_958510785.1 of Exephanes ischioxanthus. NCBI lineage: Eukaryota > Metazoa > Arthropoda > Insecta > Hymenoptera > Ichneumonidae > Exephanes > Exephanes ischioxanthus. The sequence goes on from OY294024.1 coordinate 2,411,170, forward strand.
TTGTACGACATATTTTGCCCAATGTTTGCAACCTTTGAACCTATCACCGAGCCTCCCGATTGGATGAGGTGATTTTATTTATTTACCTACTCTCTTTTTTTCTTACTTTTTTTTCCGGACGCGGTATGTTCCCCTACATTATTATTTATTTGCTTACGGACTTTCTCCCGTACGGTATTTGGTGCTGAAACAAAAGTCGCGTTACATTAGCGTTTATCCTAACGCTCCTTGTTGTTGACCTTGGCCTTGACGGTTGCTGAGTTCCATTAGCCCATGGCGTCTCCATGCGCCGTGGAAATTCGCGTTGTTTCCCGAGGACTTTTGTCCCTCCTGCGTTATCCAGCGTTGGACTCAACCCGTGAGCTGGCTGGCTGGTACCACCTCGCTGAACAGGATCAGCAAGCGAGGGTCTTCGGTCCACACTTTTTCGAAATGAAACCTCTCGACCGGGTCGGTCAGGCTACTCAGTCCACCCGACCGATATCCGTCGAGCAGATAACACGCGAATACATGTGATGAACCAGCACGGGAAGAAAGATTTTTCTTTGTGTTTTTTTTTTCCAAACTTGTATTTGACGTGACGATCGAATCTCATCGATCGATTTACTATAAATCAAGTTTCCCGTCGATTTTAAATTCCTATCGATTTCGGCCTCCTTCATACTCACGCGTGGGGTTCCGCGTTCTTGGTGCTCTCGTTCTCTTTACTGTCGGTTTTTCTCAGCCCCGTTCTGCCGTGGTCGACGTGCCTTCGTGGTCCGGTTGCTACGGCTGCGACTTACCGCCGCTCTGGGTTCCGGAGTCGGGACCTGCACACCTTCCACATATGTCCCGGCCGTTTGCAGTAATTGCATATGATACCTACCGATTCAATTTTCCTGTTTCAGAATGCACCTGGTGGGCATTCCCGTGCAAGGTGTCCCGCTCTTCGGCACACATGACATTTTTTATTGTGTTTTTTATTCGGGTCCGGGAAATGTCCGGTAACAGTGCCCCCTTCAAGCTTCTTCGCTACCATGGATTTGACCATCCCAGGCGTGTTGTCGCTTTTCTGAGGTCGACGGTTCGACCCTTCAAGTCGCATTATTTCCATCATCCGCTCCAGTTTCGCCAGACGCTTATCTAAATTGGAGGCTGGCAGCTCCGGAGTAGTGTGCTTCGAGTGGTATGCTTCGACTTCCTCAGCTCAGTCGAAGGCTTCCAAATGTGGCTGTTCGTAGCCCAAATTCTCAGCTACGGGCGGTGCCCATACTGCGTGCAACGGAGCGTACTGGTCTGCCCGAGTTTTCCCCCCCAAGGTGTACTCGTGAGCCTCCGCTGCGGACTCCTCCGTTCCTGTAGCGGTACCACCGTGTGGTGCTCTGTCGGTCTCTTGCTGCGTGGAGATTTTACTCACTCCAGCCCCTCGCTGCTCTTCTTGTTTATTTTTCCTGGCCTCGAATCGCTTACGGTGCAGGCAATCCTTCCAGAGATGCCCAGTTGTCTTGCAATAACTGCACACTTTATTTGAGACGTCGAGGTCCCTTGACTTTGGTGATGAGGAATGCCGGCGCTGGGACGGCCGGCATTTTTCCGCCCTTAGTCCGTTCTCAAAATTTATTCGCGCACACTTCCAGGTGGCTTCCGCTATCTAGCCAACGCCCGGTGCGTCGATTCCCTCACATAGATGATTAATCACTCGCAGCGTGATTTTTTCGGCCCGGCCAGTGTATGCTTCCGTGCTTTTCCGCGCACCCTGCTGCAACGTAGCAAATTGGCGCTGTAGGGAGGTAGTCGACTCATGTTTCCCGAAGCCCGTCTCTACCCCCGACCTTGAGCCCTGAGGCGTGTTGATTATGCCGCGATGCGTTTTTTGCATCACGCGGTCTTCCAGCTCGCAACTCCGTACCCTGACGGTGAAACCTTGCCGCGCGCTTTCCTCGTACGGCGGCTTCGCGGTATCCCCGTGGCCTGGGTTGCTCCTATAGAGTGGCTCTGTGTCCACTACACGGTGTGTCTGCATAGTCGGTCTGGACACGACTTGCTTGGGGCTGGCTGCGACCTGCAGCGCTTCGCCCTCTGTTCCAGTAGTTGTCCAACGTTGTCCTGCTTTGGACGACAACTCCGGCGCATGCTCTATACCCATTTTCTCGTTTTGGCGGTATTTATATACTGTTAATTAGCAGTAGCGTCCTACTTGCTCCAACAGTGCTACACATGTTTTACGCACTCGTATCAAACTTTAATTTTGATGTAGTGTGGGGTCACGGTGCACACCCTGCACATTACGGGATGCCTTCTAGTCGTTGACGTATTACTCTTTCGGTTTCAGGCTCCCTTACTGATTCTGTTTTTACGTCCCAGTCCTTGGCGACGCTCTTCGGGATCCTGCAGCGATCCCCGAAGACGACTGTTGACTATCTTTCCGTTATCTCGCCTGGCTAACGTGATCCACGGTGATCCGATGACACCCGTGGTCCGCCTGAACACTTGTCGACCCTGGTTCGCGGAACTTTCTATTTACTCGCTCTCACGTGGAGCCACAGTTTTACCGCAATCTGCGGAGGTTGGCGCGATTGGTAATTCGTTACTTTAATTTTTTATTTCACTCTGAGCATCCCACCGCTGCCACCAATGTTATGCCGCAGAAACTCAGGTAGCTAATCTGAGATCTGTGCCCGAGCCGTTAGCTCGGAGGGTTGGGGATGTGCTCAGTAAAGGGTTGGAACCCAAGTGAAGTACGAATATAGATTTATTCAATTGACAATTTTTACTTAATATGTTTATAATTATTTATTTAATATATTGTTGAATATTTATTTAACAAGGTATTCAGATATTTAATATGCTCAATAAGACATTTCTATGATCGGCGTTTTACAAGGGGGGCATTGTTATATTTATTATATAACAATGCTTATCAGGAACCTTCGATCAAGGTTCCCTTCTTTTGCCCGATCCGGGTCGTATCTACGTTCAACTTGACCTGGATTTATTTCTTGGCTAGAACTCACTGGGAGCTTTCTTATTTTATCCAATAATGCTTCATGAATTTATCTTTCGATGCTTTATCATGTATGCTTGATTGTTCCACCGTATGGATATTGCTCTGTTTATATGTTGTCTATTGTTACTTTGGTTTATTTAACAATGCTCCATTTATGCTTACGTTTGTCCTTTTGAATTACCAATCGCTAGTACACTCCGTACGCTTAATACACCTTCTCGATTAACGACACTCCGGCGTTAATCCTTCACGATAAGGGTTTACACTTTCCACGACCCAATTATCGAGTTTAAGCCTTGCTCGAGGTGTATCCGTATAGTCAACCGTAAGAATCAGGAGTTCCGAAGAGACTGATGAGTGCCTGCTCTCGATCCCTTATATATGGATAAGAGAGCAGGTACGTCAGCTTAATATTGCTTGGATGTTTATGGTTTACTTTATTGCTGTAAACAACTATCTTTCCAAATCCTCGCTTCTTCGAGAACGGGATCTGGAGCACGTTTTTATTTCGGCATATGTGACTCGGTAATTCTCGAGTCGATGCTCTAATTACCGAGTCGCCCGTGATTGCTTAACGGCTGACTACGATATATTACAGTATTACAACTATAATATTATACTATTATATGAATATAGTATAATATTATATTGTTTCACGAAAATGTACAACAATAATTAATATACTACGACATTATTATATTTATTATATTAATAATATATTAATATCCTATTAATATATTATTGGCCTTTAATAGGGTGCTACCACCCTATCCGGGGTACAACAAATCGTTACATCTTGAAAGCATGCGATTACACAGAAAAATGTTCGAGACAAAAAAGTTGCAATTTTAGATGAACTTTGAAAACAAAATTCTTTTTGTATTTTCCGAGTTAAAAAAATGACAATTTATATAAAAAATATACGAAAATAATTTTTTTCGGTAGGTATGTCACTTTCGATTTATCTCAAAAAATTCAAAAAAATACTCTCAAGTGTGTACAGTAGACCCTTTTTTTGATGGCTCGATTACTTGTTCGTTAGCTATGACCATTTTTATCAAAAATATTTTGATAAAAATTGTCATTTTTTCAACTCGGAAAATTCAAAAAGAATTTTTTTTTCTAATTTCATCTAAAATTGCAACGTTTGTGCCTGAAACATTTTTCTGTGTAATCGCATGCTTTCAAGATGTAAGAACTCAGAAAATTTTGAAATTTCAAAAAACTCAAAAAAGTGCGATCGAAAAATTCTGAAAAAATTTACATGAATCCCTTTTTATATAATTACATAATTTCACAAAATTTCAATTTTTTTGGGAGTGGACAACTTTTTGACCGTTCGAAACCGGATGGAATGCCTCATATGTAAACAGAAGTGCGTTCGATTTGCCGTTATAATGATGGTGGCGTTGTCATAACGGCGACGCTTAAAACGAGCAGTGCTCAAGTTATAATAACTGCGCATGCGTATTGCGACCACAAACAAGTAAACGTCTTCCATTGGTGGCGAAAGTGATGCAGACCGATAATACGCATGCGCAGCAATTGTAACTAGATTGCTGTTCATTGTGAGCTTCATTATTATGGCGCCACCATTGTTATAACAGCAAACCGAAAGCAGTACCGGGAAATAAGGTGCTCAGTTGACTTGTGTTGTGAAACTGTGTTCCTCATTCTGCGAGGGCTGTCGTTTAGTTTAAATTCTGCCGTAAATTTATTGAATCAGCTTGTTTTCTACTTCTGTTGTTTCTTCATTCTCGTCGACAACTACACGTGCATTATCACGTTCGCGCGCCCGTGTATTACTAGGGCCTCGAGGATAGCAGGTAAGTTTCCTATCTACGTCACATCAGCGGATCGCACCTCTCGAAGCGATTACGCAAAAGCCGTATGGCTATTATTATTGCTAAAGTTCTAAACAACATTATGTGTGATATCTTTTTTATGTAGTATGGCGTAGAAAAAGCTGTGGGCTCTTGTGAAATGGATCGGGGGCGAAGATGACAAGAAAGTCACGTCCGGCATACCCATAGAATGGATCAAAGGATTCGACATTGACGAGTTTCGTTCTGATAATTCGATCCTACGTTGAGCTACGTTATTGAATGGCACGACAAGGGCAAAAAGCAACCTCCCGGCGGTTGGCCAGTTTATGATGGATATGTCATCGAAGTTTCGAGTAAGTGTTGAGAACAAGTTTGTATTCATTCTAATTCAATATCGGAATCTTCTAGAATGTATGAAAATTCGTCGCCGACTGTTCAGCTTGGCAAAATATAACTAGTTGCTCGTTAAGAAAAAAGGGCCCTGTTGATGGAATACAACAACCAAAAAGAAATTTACCCAGCGATACAGATATTTTGCAAAATGTAACCATTTTCCACCTATTTGAAGCCAAATTAGCTACACTTTGAGAAGAAAGTGCCCTGTCAATGGAATAAAATAATTAAGACTGAATTTTCACAACGCTACAGATTTTTCCAATGTTTGATAATTTGCCACTTTTTGAAATTAATTTTTTTGCTCGCTGAGAAAAAAGTGCCCTCTCAATGAAAAAGAAAATCGTTTTTCACTCCATACAGATCGTTTCTAAAAGTTGACTGTTTTCTACCTTTTCGCAACAAGGTTATAGTTGCTTGCTTAGAAAAAAAGGCTTCTATCGATGGGATAGGTAAAAACATCACAGTAATATAGATATTTTGCAAAATTTAACAATTTTCCATCCTTTCGAAAGCAAATTAGTTTCTTGTTGATTGAGATAAGAAAAAGCCCTGTAAAAGAAATCGTGATAATTTTTCACAGCACGGAAAATATTTTGCAAACATTTAAAAAGTTGCTCACATCAAAACAAAATTGGTTGCTTATTAAGATGAACCTCTGAACAAGCAATAATTGATTGTTCTCAGCCATACAGATATTGACGTTAGAGTGAGAAGATACGTCCAGTTTTATTACGGATGAAGTCCCTGGCAAGTTCTGCGACTTGAAAAACCACCACCAAACTACCTTCAAAGCGACGGAGTAAACGACCGTCGTTTTCGGAAAAAAATACGTCCTCGAAAACGACTGTCAAAACGACTTTATCCGTGTCCGTACCAGCCGCATATGAGCAGCTTCCAGGGAGGGCTTTCAGTCAGGTGGTTTTACAATTAATAAACGCATGAACTACCGCGAAAACGACTGTTCAAAACACCTTTCAGTCCGGTCGTTTTTTATTTTCAACCGAAGAAACGACCGCATAACGACAATCGGACTGAAAGATCTTTTGAACGGTCGTTTCCGCGGTTGTTTATCCAGTCTTGAAATGTAAAACGACCTGACTGAAAGCTCTCTGACGCGGATGAAGTCGTTTTACCAGTCGTTTTACCGGACGTACTTTTGTCCGAAAACGACCGGTCGTTTTCTCGGCGGTTTTGTTGGTCGCAGGATCTGCCAGGGGTGCATAATAATAATAACTCCCAATTTGGAACAATAGTTTGCCATTATTTTCACTATTCTATTCAACAGTAATCACATTCATTGATTACTATTAGTAACATGAGCTAGTACACGGTTTGTCTTTGCAGATCGCATTAACGTTCTCGAAAAAAAAAGTGCAAATGGTCGATGGTCTTACATGTGGGACCGATAGGTTCACAGCGTGAATACTAAGTCGCAAGTCGTTGCCTAGCAACGTTTTGTTGAAAGCGACAGTCAGGGAAAAGAAATGTTGTAAGACAGACGTGATTTTCGGAGCCCTATATCAAATAAAATATCGTTCATTTCCTGTTAAACTATTTTATTATAAATTGCGATCCTACATACATCACCCACAAAAGTAATTGGGTCAGATGCGGATGAACAGAAGGCCACCGGTGTAAGTATAGTAAATAGAAATAGCACATTTACCAACTCACGACGGCTTTATAATAATAACAATGTTACATATTGGTCGAAGGGGAGTGGAGCGCCAAACAGCAATCCCTTTCATGACACTCAGGATACGAGCCATACCAATTACAGCACATCCGTTTCTCCTGGAAAATCTTTGAAGAAAATCAACCTTGCAAAAGTTCAGAAGTCACGAATTTACAATGATTAAATCTCATCCGGAAGTAATTCAACAAAAACACCAAACGATACTGAAGTTCTTCCGCCGAACGCCAAAAGACCGAACCACCAGCCTCAGCAGACCGATGATAGCGGAGACGAAGTGTCCACAGATGGTGTATAACTCCCCTACATCCTAAGAAAACTCCCGTGAGCCCCGGTGACGGTGCATCGCGAGAGCCCGGGAGACACTGACAGCCGAGCGAGATCACAGTACGAAAGCGCGAGGTGTAAGTGGCGCCATCCGACGGGATCGCGCGGCGGCCTAATCGATAGCCGAACGTCGCGCACGCGCAGAAACGAAGGACATCGAGGATTCGGAAGCCCGAAAGCGCCGTTCCGAGGAACCAAGACGAAGACAAGCTCAAGGTCAAAAGAGAGGAAAGACGAGGGAAAACCGGCGCAGATGATTGGCTAACTGATGATGATTGGATAAGTGACGACACTAGAAAAATCGCACGGCACCAACAGGTACACCATTAAGGCCAGCTTACTCCAAAAAACGTAATTTTTTTCAATACATTTTATTTATAGTACAAAACATGTTGAGTAATCAATTTTTTTACATATGAAAGCACATATATGAAATTACTTGAAATTTTTTTATTTTTTTTTTCAAAATGGCGGTCCTGAAAATGGCTGCTGAAACTCATCTGATTCGTAGATGGATGACATCATTTCTTGGAAAAGAATTATCTGAAAGCAAAAAACAAAACGGTTTCATGTTCTGTATCGAATTGGCTATGGCCTCAAGCAGAATGAAACATTTTCAATGAAAAAAAAACAACATGGCGGACTTTTGCATTTTTTTAACCCTTTTTTTCACTTTTAATTGTTTATAACTTTTAAAAATAATAATGAATATTTCTGGTTCTGCTTGAGGCCATAGCCAGACATCTAAAGAGTAAAATGCCGTTTGGTTCATATCGATAAGTGCAATAGTTTTGAAATGAGAGTGTCATCCATGCGAAAAAACGTGGTTCGGAGAAAAATCAGTTCAAAGTTTTTATTCGCGAAAAATCGTAAAAAAAGTGAATTTTACTCACATATCCATTCCAGCTTCATACACAACTCCTTCCTGGTCTTCGTAAGCATCATTCTGAAGATTTCTTGCATTTCTTAAAGCAGTTCTGTGTTCCTTAGACGCTTCAGTAGCTTCTAGCTCAGCTCGTTCAACACGTCTGTTGTTGGCCCTATCAGCAAAGTGCCTTGCTTCCAGGCCGATTCTGACACCCATAACTTCCATTACTTTTAATATGGGTGAAAGCCCTTCATTGAAAATGCAAGCAGCACTGAGAGCAGCAATTTCAAGCGTTTTTTTCCCAACAAACTTATGTTTAGGGGCTATGTTCCAAATACATGAGTTGTAACTTTCGTTATTGTTTTGCGTGTTAGCCCCTAAACATCTCTCGAGCAACTTTTCGTCGGTTAGTTCTTCATAAATTGGCTGTAAAAGATCTTGAATTTCCTGATCGAAAGCTGGAGGATGGTTGTAATTCTGTTTTGTAGCTACTGCCTTTTGATAAGCGCACCATGAATCTGCTCCGGCTGGACAATACTGGTGTTGTGGCTTAGCATCGGTGGAACACTTGTGATACAATAAGGCTAGAATTGCATTCTTCATGTCTGGCACAGAATCGGGATGAGTAAGCACAGCTTTTTTAAAATAGCTAGATAAGAGCGACAGTGGCGCTTCAGTAAATTTTAAAGATTTTACGACAGGGTTACTTTTTTCTTTATTTTGACAGCCTCGCCGTACGGTTCAGATTCTTCGAGTCTCCTGAAAGTTTTAGAGTCACCGTCGCCGACATAATATTCATACATAACACCGTACTGGTCCACAGACCTCCGAAACATCTCTTCCACTCCATCAACTTCTATAAGACCGGCACTGCCATCATGATCCCTTGTGCAATTGCCTGCTTCACAATGTTCGGTAAACCAAGCATCGAACTCTGGCGTATTTTCGGGGAATTTTTTTGAATAGTTACTGCATGCTTGGCAAATCTTCGATTTTACTATGACATCTATGACTTTGTTCGTGTACTTGCCGATCAAACTAACAATACCGAGTAAAGCTGTGAATCCTCTTTTTGGCCAGGAACCATCGCCTGAAACAGTAAGCCTATCTTCGGGTAATCCTCTCTCTTTATTCTTTTCTTGCTCTTCTTTAGCAGCTTTTTTGAAAACTATTTCACTAACAGCCTTCAATGCAATATAAGCTTGCTCTATGCATTTATAATAGCCAGTTATACTCAATGCAGTTGCTGAGATTCCATCAGTCCACAAAAATTCAATAAGCCATAAAATCCAACTCCTAACAAGCGCATTGCATGAACTATTCTTCTGTTTATTTCATAACCGTTTTTGATTTTTGGAGATGAAGGGATTGGTTCACTCTCCTCACAACCACAGATAATTTGTAACTCAAAACCTAATCCTTTTTCGACACTTTTTGCAAATTCCACTTTTTTATTACACTTTGCACAAACAACTCTCTGTTGCAATGTAGCAAATACAGACCACTGAACGATCACGTAAGTCAGCAACGAATGGATTTTTACTTCAAGTTGAGGATCGGCGTTTTTCAGTTTTTTTGCAGCAACACTGGTTTGTTCTGTATCATCATTTGAAGTATGTTGATTACCCAAAAAACTCCTTCTTCCTGATCTATGTGGGACACCACTTTTTCTTTTTTTGTCCATGATAAATTTTGAGAGCACACAAACGAAAAATTTACCGACGCGTGCGAGGACTGAAGCGAACAACCATCACCAACGAAAATTTCACTTGTACTGCCGTATATTATATACGAAGGACGCTCTCTAACTGTAAAGGACAGAATATTTTCGAGAAATAGAAGGGAACAAAACAATAAGACGATCCGAAGGCACGCAGCAGCTGCCGCTACCGAAGGCGTTCGAGCGGCCGGATTTACCGCAGCGCTCCCCACTCTTTTATACCTGCTTCTCGGTCTTGCTGACCTTCGGGACTAATTCTATACTATTTCTACGAGTATACAGTAGCAATTTATGAAGAAAAAAAAATTTCGATTTTTTCAAAATTGTTTGGAGTAAGCTGGCCTTAACTCAGCAGGTAATACCGGAAGTGCGTCACAGGAATACCGACCCGGCATTGGAGGGCGAGGGGAGCTCCCCGCGAGGAACCAATCATAAAAATTAATATGCAAGGATCGCACGCAGACGCGAATCCGCCAAATTCCTCCAAAATCGATGAAGGGGGAGGGCAAAATCGGGGTATAAAAAGGCCAGCATCAGTTAACCCATCATCAGTACGTCGGATCTACCTTATCAGCGGACAACTCTCCAGGACTAAAGTGAAAAGTAAAGTAAAAGTGCAAAGTGAAATAAGTAAAATAAAAGTGAGTTTGTGCGACAGCCATTTTTTTCCGCACAATTCTTTTCACCACAGCACCGATCCATCACATTCGTTTCTCCACAAACTCTATAGCACACACGACTTTTCCTTTACATTTTTAATGTTCAAATGTGTTTTTCACGACATGTCGATTGTACACACTTCGATTATACACATTGCTTTCTGCGCATACCGTTTGAACACGCTCAGTATACCGCGCGAACCGGTACGCCACAGTCTCGAACCAACACATTTGTTTGTCCACAAATCGAGATAAACACGCTGGCTTTCCTTCACATTTTTAATGTGCACATGCGTTCTTCATGACATTTCGATATTACACATTTCGATTATACACATTGCTTGCCGCACAAACCGTTTGAACACACGAATTTTACCGCGCAACTCGATACGCGACGGTCTCGAGCCAACACATTTACTTCTCCACAAACCTGATCGAACACACTCCAATTCCTCCACATTTTTAATATTCACATGCGTTATTCAAGACGTTTCGATTGTACACATTTCCATTATACATTTCCAGTGGCGCACTGAACCGTTTGAACGCTCGAATTTTACCGCGCTTTTTATTTCAACGCAAATCATTTGCACACATTCTTCTCTACACCTAGCCGTTACTACACACACGCTTTACAACACTACTCGATAACGCACAACGGCGTTACAGCACATTTCGATCCATCACGTTAGAACCACCACAAAGTTTTCCAACACATTTCGTTACTACACATTACCGCTGTCGGTATCGACTGATACGAATATCTCGCGTAGGTAAGGTAGAGCTCGGAACAATTCGGGTGACAGACAGTTGACCGAATGCGAAAATTGTATAGTGACCAACATCATCATATCGAAAGTCTCTAGCGCAGTTTAAGTCCGGAATCTTTAAACTAAATATCGAAGGAATCCACGGTCGAATGCAATTTCCGTACAGAATCCCCCGATAGGTTTGCATAATCTATTCAAAAAGTTTAATGGTACAATGATTTTGTGATTAATATAAAAATCCCGATGAATCCACACATCGCACTCACTACCTACGAACGCCTACCCACTGCATACTGTAAAAAACTATAATATTTTTTCTTGCAGTCGTTTTGAGTGTGACGCGATTTTTAACCAACCCGATCGGTTGACAAATCGGTCGGCCGAATTTACAATTTCTACAACGACCTTTAGCACATTACTGCCTGAAATCATTAATGTAGAACAGATAGAATATCCGCGCTCAAATACAATTTTCGTATAGAATCACCTGAGACGTTTGCATAATACCTCAAAAAGTTTTATAATACAATGATTTTCATGAGAAATACCGAAATCATCGAAATATTGAAACGGCGGACACCCGTTTCATATGTATCATCTACGAACCCCTCTCGACTGCATCTACATGAAAACTGGAATCTATCCTCATGAAGTAACGTTAAGCGAAAAACGATTTTGAACGTTTGTGTTCGGAGAAGAAGCTACATTACCGACGGTTGGAGCTTGCCGCAAAAGTATGGATATTCGCCGATAGATGTCACTGAAGTGTTGAGGTTAAATCGAAATTGCCGCAGCCAAGAAGTACTGTCAGAACCACACGTTCCGACAGTTACATCTTGGCTGCGGCAATTTCGATATAACCTCAATACTTCAGCGACATCTCTCAGCTAATATGCATACCTTTCAGACAAATAGATACCTGCATTGCCGACGGCTCGCTTCTCTAAGCGTTGGTAATTCAGCTTCTTCTCCGGACACAAACGTTCGGAATCGTTTTCGCTTCACCTGACTTCATGAGGATAGATTCTAGTTTTCATGTAGTATGCAGTCGGGACGGGTTCCTGGATGGTGTCTACGAAACATGAGTCCGTCGGATTTCGATATTTCTCATGAAAATCATTGTATTATAAAACTTTTTGACTCTATTATGCAAGCGTCTCAGGTAATTCTATACGAAAATTGTATTTGAGCGCGGATATTCTATCTGTTCTACATTAATGATTTCAAGCAGTAATGTGCTAAAGGTCATTGTAGAAATTGCAAATCCGGCCGAACGATTTGTCAACCGATCGGGTTGGTTAAAAATCGCGTTACACTCAAGACTACTGCTAGAAAAATATTATAATTTTTTCACAGTATGCAGTGGTTAGGCGTTCGTAGGTAGTCAGTGCGATGCGTGAATTCATCGGGATTTTTATATTAATCACAAAATCATTGTACCATTAAACTTTTTGAATAGATTATGCAAGCCTATCGGGGGATTCTGTACGGAAATTGCATTCAACCATGGATTCCATCGATATTTAGTTTAAAGATTTCGGACTTAAACTGCGCTAGAGACTTTCGATATGATGAGGTTGGTCATTATACAAGTTCGCATTCGGTCAACTGTCTGTCACCCAATTTGGGTGGCAGACAGTTGACCGAATCGGTTGACGAATCGGACGGCCGGATTTGCAATTTCTACAATGACCTCTAGCACATTACTGCCTGAAATCATTAATGTAGAACAGATAGAATATCCGCGCTCAAATACAATTTTCGTATAGAATTACCTGAGACGCTTGCATAATAGAGTCAAAAAGTTTTATAATACAATGATTTTCATGAGAAATATCGAAATCCGACGGACGCATGTTTCGTAGACACCATCCAGGAACCCGTCCCGACTGCATACTACATGAAAACTAGAATCTATCCTCATGAAGTCAGGTGAAGCGAAAACGATTCCGAACGTTTGTGTCCGGAGAAGAAGCTGAATTACCAACGTTTAGAGAAGCGAGCCGTCGGCAATGCAGGTATCTATTTGTCTGAAAGGTATGCATATTAGCTGCAGATAGATGTCGCTGAAGTATTGAGGTTATATCGAAATTGCCGCAGCCAAGATGTACTGTCGGAACGTGTGGTTCTGACAGTACTTCTTGGCTGCGACAATTTCGATTTAACCTCAACACTTCAGTGACATCTATCGGCGAATATCCATACCTTTGCGGCAAGCTCCAACCGTCGGTAATGTAGCTTCTTCTCCGAACACAAACGTTCAAAATCGTTTTTCGCTTAACGTTACTTCATGAGGATAGATTCCAGTTTTCATGTAGATGCAGTCGAGAGGGGTTCGTAGATGATACATATGAAACGGGTGTCCGCCGTTTCAATATTTCGATGATTTCGGTATTTCTCATGAAAATCATTGTATTATAAAACTTTTTGACGTATTATGCAAACGTCTCAGGTGATTCTATACGAAAATTGTATTTGAGCGCGGATATTCTATCTGTTCTACATTAATGATTTCAGGCAGTAATGTGCTAAAGGTCGTAGTAGAAATTGTAAATTCGGCCGACCGACTTGTCAACCGATCGGGTTGGTTAAAAATCGCGTCACACTCAAAACGACTGCAAGAAAAAATATTATAGTTTTTTACAGTATGCAGTGGGTTGGCGTTCGTAGGTTGTGAGAGCGATGTGTGTATTCATCGGGACCCGCGCAAAAAAAAAAGTATTAAAAATGTAAGTATTAGAAGTATGTCGTATTGACTAAGTTATACTCGCATTATACTCTACCAATAAGTCACCGAAGAGTATGAAGTATCGAGTTAATATATGAAGGAATATTCAAGTATAAAATATTGACCTAGTATACAAAGAAATGTTTGAGTATCGAGTATGAAACTAGTATACGACGGATTATTCAAGTATCGAGTATGAAGCAGATGCTATGAATATACGAAAGTTTATTCGAGTATGACGTATGAAGCTAATATACTATGGAATATTTGTGTATTAAGTTATCAAGCTAATATACGATGGAATATTTGTGTATTAAGTATCAAGCTAATATACGATGGAATATTCGAATATCAAGAATGAAGCTAATATACGATAGAATGTTCCTATATTAAGTATGATGCTGATATACGATGGAATATTCGAGTATGAAGTATGAGGCTGATATACGGTAGAATATGCGTGTATTAAGTATGAAGCTAATATACGATGGAATATTCGAATATCAAGAATGAAGCTAATATACGATGGAATGTTCGTATATTAAGTATGATGCTGATATACGATGGAATATTCGAGTATGAAGTATGAAGTTGATATACGGTAGAATATGCGTGTATTAAGTATGAAGCTAATATACGATGGAATATTCGAATATCAAGTATGAAGCTAATATATGATGGAATATTCGAATATCAAATATGAAGCTAATATACGATGGAATATTCGAATATCAAATATGAAGCTAATATATGATGGAATATTCGTGTATTAAGTATGAAACTGATATACGATGGAATATTCGAGTATCAAGTTTGAAGCTGATAGACGATGGAATATTTGAGTATGAAGTATGAAGCTAATATACGATGGGATATGCGTGTAATAAATATGAAGCTGCTATGCGATGAAATAGTCGAGTGTCTACTATGAAGCCCCTATTAGAGCGCAAAATCCATGTTTTACAATTGTACGCATTTTTTTAGTTTTGTTTCCTTCTGAACGATAAATGTTCCGAGGGTAGTGCATATATTGCGTATGCTCTTATTTCTTCTACCGTTGACCTATAGTAGTACATTACGATACTAGTGCGATAAAACTTTTTCTGACGAGTATGAGTTTGCAGCACGAGTCAAATACGAGTGATGCAATCACACGAGCCAGGAAGTTTTTCGCACGAGTATCGTACCAAATCTCACTTCATAAAGTGTGAAAAAAGGGGTTTTACGCATGCGAAGCGTGCGCAAAACTGCCATTTTCCGCACCGAGCGAAATAAAAGTTTGCTCTATGCGTAATTTTTGGAAATGAGCCTGTGTAAATGACCTTTTCTTTGTTTATTTATATTATTATTTTTGTATATTATCATTTTTTTAATAAGGTATTTTTTGAACACGAGATATTTCTAATAATGACTTTTTATATATTTTAAAAGAAGTATAACAATAAGCCGATTTTAAACAAGAATAAAGCAATCGATAAATCTCTTTCCATAAGAACAGAAAAATAAAATAAAATTGTAATTTCAAATGTCTTAATTTTCTGTTACTATAAGGCGTGCACTCGATGCTCAGATTAGTCGGAGTCAGAAAGTTCTAGCTGGGAAGACGATCCTGACTTATGTGCCAGTGATGGAGAAGGTCCCATTGAGGATTCGACGTCGAAATTATGTTGGGAACGAGGGGACTCTACCACCCGGGGTTTTGTTTTCAATCGTTCTTTTTCCTTAGCACGGAGAGATCCGCACATAAGGGTCAAATTCCTATTAAATTCTTCTGGACTCAGTTTTTTTGTCCCGACCGCCGTATTGTTTGCTACGAAACCTGTACGTCAAGCAATATTTAAACAATAATATATATTGTGTCAGAAACGCGATAATAATTAATTAAATTTATTACTTTTCCATAATAATAATGTCGAAAAGGTACATCGACTTTTCAAATTTTCGATAAAAAAAATGTTGCAATGATAGAAAATTCTGAAAAAATTCATATAAATTCTAAAAAATCAAGGAAATCATTAAAAATGAGACAATAAAAAGTTGTCTAATTTTTTAATTTTTTAATTTTTCTGATAATGTTTTAATAACTTTTTGCTACTATTATTATGCAAAATCAAAGATCTTGATATAGTTAATACAGCTGATTTTTTCAGATCTTTGGCATGTCGCGAAGTACTGAAATTTTGATCGTATTAAATGTTTGGTTTGGAATGTATGTATTGTTACGTCCTGATCAGCATTTTCCTGCATCTACGGTAAAGGAGATTTCTCTCCCTATTACGCGTTTATCGCATGTGACGCTTTATCAGAACAGTGCCCTTTTGAATCTAACCTTTCGGAAATTTATTCAGGGATGGGCTGAGAATGCATGCCGAAAGAATATAGGTCGATGATCACCATATGGTGTTTACTATGGCTCGGTATTTAATTCTACTCGATGCGTACTACGATTTTTACTACGTCGAACTGATATGACGCTCCGCGTGGGGCTGAAATACCGTAGTAGCGTAGGGAAATAAGACTCCTGATGGCTCGCGGTGTGCTGCGCAACACTGAGTCAAGGCTAACGTTATCGCGAACTGTCAGATTCGTTTCTCTACCTTGGATGGCCTCGATGGAAAATCGATGAACTCAACTTTTAATTTTTAGGCAATCTTCCATTAATTTAATCAAATCCCGAATCGAATATTAGTTATCTTTAAATTATTAGAATAATTAAAGGTTGGAAAAATGAGCAAAATAGAATGTTCTTTGAAGATAGATGAGAATGGAAAAATTTAAAGTTCCAATGACTTACGATGATTCGAAAAATGAATCGAATGCTCGGATATCTCAGATGGGTCCAAATGAATGAATATGTCGAATTTCGATTTTCTCGTCCTTCCTTCCTTCCTTCGATATTTCAGAAGTAAACGTTGGAATGGATTACCAGTATCAACGATGAAGATGATGATAAATAATTACTCTGAATTGTTTCAGTTATTGATATAAATGTTCAAGTTGTTTATTTATCGGTGATTGAGAGTTAATATCCAATTTTTAATCGTATATTCCAAGAATTAAAATAATTGACAGTTATTCGGAAAAGTAAATCTTTCAAAATGGTTCAGGAGTAATGACTTCTTGACAGTTAGAAGTTCCGGGAAGAGAATGATGTTCCGCCCTTGAAGAGCTTCTTTTATCGTCTCGATCGGGGGGCACCCGCGCCACCAAGCTCCCCATCAAAACCGCTGATGTCCAGTAAGCTACCGGCTGATCGGTTGGTCCCCTTCCTCGGTCATTATCGATCGGTCTTGACATCTTACATTGCTTATTTTAAGAATTTTACAATATTCAACTTTCACAATAATTTCCTGATTTAACAATTTACTTTATTAATTCTTGTTTTAAATTAGAAGAATATAGAAATTTGAACGAAATTTCTATGATGTTTCTATCAAAAGTTATTACCTTAATTAATTTAATTTGTTTAAATATTTCTTATTAATTCCGGATTTTTCGACAAATAATTATTTAAATATGCTTAAACTAAAATAAAACCCCAAATATTTACATCGGATGATACTAACTAATTCCCTGCTATTAACTATTCTTTTATCTATTCTCCTAACAATTAAATATAATTTTTTAATATAAAGTAATTTCCCCGATTATAATCTTAACGATTTATCCTTTGTTTATAATAATTAATGTCGCCGATTTGACCCAAATGATTTATCAAACTTGCTTTTACTGAAGTAATATTTAATTAATTATTTACCGGGTTTTGTCCACATATATTCAACTCAAATGAGCCTACGATTAACAATTAATTATTATTTGTTTTCAACTTGGTTTGAATAATTATCCTCTGAGAGGTGCTGCACTCGTTAGCGCCGACGGTAAATTTCCCAATCAGTCGCTTCGAGACAGTTACACCGATTCTTTGGCTGCACCGCTGTGTGCATACGTGCATCGCCTCGCTCCGCGTGTTAGAGCGATAAGGTGTCGTCTCTTTTATGTCGCCGCCGCATGTGGGAAAGATTCGTATTACTTTTGCGTTTCGATTAAGACAATGGGTATGGACCCGAGGTATTCTCGCTGTCGATGACCTTCGAGAACGTGTCGAATAGCCACATTGTTTCATATTGTTACCCATCTGATTGTTCTTATGCCGATCACTAGATATAGTCATCTGGCGATGTAAATGCGCTACTGTTAATTACTTATCGTGCAAAATCACCTTTCAGTGGTTACTTGTTACTATGATTTGACTCGAAAATTGTCTGTAAGTCCTTTGTAAATTTATTATTTTATTATCGAATATTTATCGATTTTCGACCGGTTGCGTCAGTGAATTTGACTAAAAATTCACACGACGTAACAGTATGATGCATGCTTAACGTAACCTAGCGTTCGCGCAGCCGGTGTGAAAGGAGAAAATAACTGATAAGCGCGCGAGAGAAGCTAGGATGTGTTGCTAGCGACATAATGAAAAGGGCGTACTTGCGACCACGTTCCGAAACGTTTCCGGGATCGCTTTTCTGTGGCCTTTGCCCTTTGTGCACATGTTTCGTAGATCTGCCTCATTGATCAACAATTTCATCAGCCTTCGAGCCATGTTGCGCGGGTCTTTATTAAAGCTGAGGACATTCAAAAGATCTTGTTTCTCGACGTATACTCCGGAATTCTTACGCATTTCAATCTAGTTGAGGATAAAATATGTGTTACCAACAAATAAGCGACTCCTGGTAATCTAAAGGTGCATGATATCATAGCGAATACTAGAAAATGGGAATTTTTTTCATGGCTGCTCTAAGAAATGTTCTATTATCCATAAAAGTTCTTCCCTAAGGAAGCTTCTTCCGCAATGTTTTGGCTTGCTTATAGAGGAAGCTTTGCGAATAAAAGAAAATTATGAGGAAGCAATGTACAAATTTCAATTGTCCGAATATTTCGCTTTAGTTTATGCTATTAAATTGCCCGAATTATTTTTTTCGATAAGTTTATATTAGATTTGTAATTTAAAAATACTTTCGAATTTCCACCAAAACTGGACATGTCGCTTAGATTTGGTGGACGTGGAGAGTCCGGTTTCTTGGCATTCGTTTTTGCCAGCTGCTCGTACCGTGCTTCCAGAAGTGCACCAAATTCTTTATAGTGGCGTACAAGATCTGCAGTTACTACGGGATTATATAAGTTTTATTAAATTATTTAAATA
This sequence comes from Exephanes ischioxanthus, assembly GCA_958510785.1. Taxonomy (NCBI): domain Eukaryota; kingdom Metazoa; phylum Arthropoda; class Insecta; order Hymenoptera; family Ichneumonidae; genus Exephanes; species Exephanes ischioxanthus. Next base: position 2,430,340 of record OY294024.1, read on the forward strand.
CAAGAATTTGGAAAGAAGCATTTCTTCAAAAACGCAAGTTGGAAAGAAAATTTAAAAAAACCGACAAGATTTCATATAGAGCTTGAATCCCTGATTAAGTGTGAGTGGTTCTAATTTTTTATTTGTGACAATTACACAAATCACACAAATTACAGTTACACAAAAACCGTCCCCGAGTCGGCGTAGTGAGAGCAAAGTGACCCGAGGGTAACGCTAAGGGAGATATTGCGGTAACTTCTAAAGCGATAATAAGAACAATTTACTAACCGGGAGGAAACTTCGACCAATCAATCCCGTCGTTACTGCCGACATTATCGATGTTGGACGAAACAGACACATTAGAATCTTGATCGCTGAGGTCTAATAAAATTCAGTACTTTGTTATCCGCAAGAACGCGTATATCGTTTCCCCATGCTCGAAGTATTTTTTCCGTCCGGCAAGAACGCGACGCGTTACCCCCTCCCGGCAAGGCCCGCCAACGGCACGGAGCCTTGGGCCGAGCGCTCTCGCTGCCCCCTCTCCGGGACCCCTACCCAATCAGCGCGCTGCGGCGGTAGGACTCCCGAAGCCTATTTAAGGCCGACGCGACGCGCTGAGAGCAGCATTCGATAGCTCGCGGCTGTAAAGCCCAGTCCTCCCAAGCTTCCCTAGTCAGAGCGGTGTACCAAGCTGTACCCTGTGCGATTAATATTTAAAAAAAATTAAAAATTTTAAAAAACTCCCGACTGCAAAAACATTAGTCCTTATTTTTAAAAAAATTGTAAAACAAAAAAAGTACAAAAAAAATGGTTCATAAAAAAATAACTTCAAAAAAGATGAAATAATTCATGTATGTAACATTTATTAATATTGTCAGTAAATAACAATACTAATAATTAATAATAAAGAATAATTGCAAAATTAATTAATGGTGATTATATTGTAACGGCCCCAGCCTAACAATTTCATATTTTTAACTTTGAATATTTATTCGAGCGTATCGATACGGAGTTTCCGTTCGATACGCTCTTCAAAGAAGCCCTTAAGGCTATCGCGCATCCGGACCGCCGTGAGCGTCCACATATCTAGCTTAGACTAAACACTCTGCGACTCATTCATTCCTTTGTAACAGCGAGCGCGAAGCCCTCAGCTTCACGCCCGCTTCATCAGTCCAGCTCGAGTCTTCAACCGGTACACTCTCCGTAACTCTCCTAAATTCATTGCTGCGATTCTAATAAACCATCGAACAATAGATATCCACCTCGGAGTTACTTGAATCATTTATATACCCGCATTGCCATTCTATTACATGGTGTCAGAAGTGTGGGAATCACACAAACACGCCTGCATTTTAAAAAAATCACTTTTTCAAACAAAAAAAATTTTCACCCTGACGCGACAACCGTGCTTGAGCCGCGCTCGCACGAATAAACAAAATCGGACAGTGAAAAACACACAGAAGTGAAAAACAGTGAAACAAAAACTCAACGAACAGTGACACTTAGTGGAAAAAAAAAAAAACACATAGTGAAAAGTGAAAAAAAAAACAATACAGTGTAGAAATAAAGTGTCAAAACACTTTATAAATAATAATTAACTTAGATATTAAATATATATATACACAGACATTTATTAAATAATAATTTACTATTAATAATAATAATAATAGGAAAAAAAAAAACAACAGTGCAAAAAAAAAAAAAAGAGACACAGTAGACGAACAAAAAAAAAAAACAAAGAATCGAGTGAGAGTGCGCGGAGCGTGTAGAGCGAGCGAGCGAGCGGCATCGGGGTTACCGACCGCCGAAAGTCCTCGCGCGGCGGCAGCCGCCGTCATTACCACCAGCGAGCCATCATCGACCGCGGCATCGATCCGCCACGCCCGTGATCTGCCGCACCAGCGCGACTCGCCCGTCAGCTGTCCACCACCGACGCACCATCCACCACCGGAAAAATTTCAAAAAATAGAAGGAAGGAAGGAAGGACGTAAAAAAAAAAAAAAAAAAAAAAACACAATAGAAGGAAGGAAGGACGAAACAATAATAATAATAATCCGGAAAATAAATTAATGATACTAGTGTTCCTTATCAGCGTGGTAACGTAAGTACCAATATATATATTTTAATTCTGTAAAAAAAAAAAAAAAAAAGAGAAAGAAAAAAAGGGCGTAAAAAAAAAAGATTATCTTTTCTCGAGGGGAAAGACCATATATAAACATAATACTTTTTCTCAAAAGAGAATTAGTATCCCGCGGGAACCGAGCGCCGACAGCTGGCGCGACGCGTGTCAGTGGCGTACGACCGTCGAGAGCATGCGACACACACATGCAACAAATTCCTAACAATTTCCTAATTACTTTCAATAATAATAATTAAAAAAAAAAAAAGGGGGAAAAAGAAGTGATATTTTCAGACAACGCGCCTCAAACATGACGGCAGCGAATATATATGCACATAAATAATTCCTTTTCATATAAATAAAATAAATAATTTGTTTACACAAATAATAATTAATAAATTAAATAAATATACTTTTGTTTTAACAACAACAAAAAAAACTCGGAAACAGACAAACGATTATACATTAGGGAAAAAAAAGAGAAAAACAAAAAAAAACCAAAATGGAAAGTATTAACTTCACATTTTTCTTGCGGTTTCCTGAGTGAAACCCTGTAACAATTTGCAACCCCTAGTAGTGATAATGGAGAAAACTAAACAACAATAAATACTATACAACAATACAATACAATAATAATTAATAGCTATTTTTGCTATATATCAGACAAATAAATTTTAAAAAAAAGGGGAAAAAAAAATATATAACATTTCTTTTTTCTTAATTTTACAAAAAATTAAAAATAAGTCCGCCGAAACGGCCTCGGCGCACACGAACAAGTAGCGCGAATAGTTTTTTCCGCTCGACATTAGCCGAGAAATTAAAGGTAAGAATGCCCAACGAAAACAACGATAATCTCGTACCCAACACAATGAAGCTCCGTGACGTACAAAATCTTGTACCAAACTTCGACGGCAAAAATGTGCCACTCAACGACTTTATACGCGCATGTAAAAATGCTGCGAAATTAGTAATAGAGAACGATCGAGCGCAATTTCTGACAATTGTTCAACTCAAACTGTCGGGAGTTGCCGCCGATATTACCGACTCAAAAAATTACAACACATTAGATTCACTCTTGGGAGATCTCAAGAGCGCTTTCGACAAACCAGTCGAACTATCGGATCTCGAAACCGAATTAAAATCAAACACACAAAATTACAGCGAATCCATTCTCATCTACGCAACGCGTACGCGAAAAATCGCGAATCGAATCGAGAATAGGTTAAAAGAAGTTTACCGAGCAGAAGCCCAACAGGCTTACCTAATTGGACGAATAAACGAAGCGAGGCAAACAGTGATCAGAACTTTCATTCGCGGATTAGCCGACCAAATCGGAAATGTCATCATGTCAAAAAATTTTCTAACCCTCGAAGAAGCGATCGATGAGGCATTAAACATCGAAAATGAACTCATTCGTAGGCAAGCTATGCACCAAACATCAAAACGCGACAAATCGGAAACCAGGGATAAAAGTCCAGAAAAAGCCAGGGTCCGATTTACTCAGAGTTCCGACAGGGGACTTAAATTTTGCGAAATCCACCGCGAAAACCCAACGCATTCAACATCGGAATGCTACGCCGTGCAACAACTTCGCGAAAACACGAATACACGCATTAACAGCCGCCAATACCGTAGCAACTCGCCGGGAGATTTCCGAAACGGTTCTCGCGGAAATCTCCAGAACAATACTCGTGGCGGTTATCAAAATAATTCACGCGGTAATTACCAGAATAATTCGCCCAGCTACTATCAAAACAGACCACCCGGGAATTATCAAAATAATTCACGCGGGGGTTTTCGTAACAATTCACGCGGAAACTACCAAAACAATTCCCGCGGAAACTACCACAATAATCCGCGAAATAACTATCGGGACAATTCACGCGAAAATGATCGTGACAGCTCGGGCAATTATCAAAATAACCCACAACAGAACAACTCGTGGGACTACAATTACCAAAATAACCCACAACAGAACAACTCGTGGGACCGCAATTACCAAAATATCCCGCAACAAAGCAATCCGCACGATCAAAACAACCGAAACAATTCGCAAGAGCGTAATTATCGTAATAACTCACGCGACCGAGATAATCGGGACAATTCGCGTGATCGAAATAGCCGAGACAACTCGCGAGAAAGACAGAACCCAAGCAATGGTCGAAACTCGCGAAAATCAGACCACCAGTCGAGCCTCGATGCAGCGCAAATCGAGCAGATTTTCGAGCGCGTACTCCAAAAAAACGGGGGATCCGCCTCTCGCGACAGCGCGACGGGAGGCAGGACACCAGAGCGCTCGTCAACGACAAATTAATAAAAGACGCAAACAAGGCGCAAATCGAAACCGAACTTGTAAGATATGTAGGTACTAATCATGTAAAAAGTACAGACGGTAGTATAACTATTAGAAAAGCGACAATTAAATTAGGATTGTCGCGCCGGCACAGACCACCAACGGTGACCTTAGAGTCCCCAAACCTATTCACTAAACAGGCTTTGTTTCTCGCCGACACTGGAGCGGAAATAAACCTGTTAAAACAATCATTCCTAGGCTTGCGTACGGAAGTGGATCCGACGCTAATATACGAGCTTAACGGGATAACAGACGGTACAGCAAAAACACTCGGTAGATGCTACCTGAGAATTAAAGAATTTAAAGTCGAGTTCCACTTGGTGGAAGACTTTTTCCCGATTACGCAGGACGCTATACTCGGCGACGTCTTCTTCAGGGGGACTCCAGCCGATATTCTTTATAGCGAAGCCTGCATAACATTCGCTGGCTATCGAATTCCGTTCGAGAGCTTCGAACGAGTAACAATACCTGGCAGGTCAAAGCTTATTGTACCTGTCAGACTAAAACCAACCGATCTCGAAGAAGGATATATCCCAAGAATGGACGTAGGTTGTCGTCTTTACTTGGGTAACGCGCTCGTTAAAAACACCAACGGAATCGCGTATCTTTGCGCGATTAATTCGCACAATTGCGAAATTAATCTAGAAATTCCGACAGTTGAGCTAATCCCGGTAGAGGCAATCTCGAAAAAACCAATCAATAATCTCACATTGAGCGACTACCACGATTCTCAAAATGAGAACCGTGCGGAGGTGTGCTCGATACAATTAGACGGTCAATCCAGGCTCGAAGCCCTTCGAGCACTTCTACAACTGGATCACCTTAACGAAACAGAGAGAGACCACGTGCTTGAATTGGTCTCAAAATATCAACATCTATTTTGTTTACCCGGAGATCGGCTAGGTCATACGACACTAACAAAACACGAGATCCATACAACGGATGACAGACCAATCAACACAAAACAATATAGGTTTCCACAGGTACACAAAAAGGAGATACAAAATCAGGTCAACGATATGCTAGACAAGGGAATCATACAACCATCCCTTTCTCCTTACAATTCTCCAGTTTGGGTCGTTCCCAAAAAACCGGACTCGAAAGGTAACAAAAAATGGAGAATCGTAATAGATTTCCGAAAACTCAACGATAAAACCACGCCAGACGCGTACCCACTCCCAAATATCATTGATATATTGGACCAGTTGGGTAACGCCCGTTACTTCTCGACATTCGATCTGGCGTCCGGTTTCTATCAAATCGAGATGCACCCAGCTGATAAACATAAAACAGCTTTCTCAACCCCGAATGGACATTACGAGTACCATCGAATGCCATTCGGACTCAAAAACGCGCCAGCAACCTTTCAGAGGTTGATGGATGTCGTACTATCTGGACTACAAGGCACAGACTTATTCGTCTATTTAGACGACATAGTCATATACGCAAGAGACATCACAGAACACGAAAACAAATTCAAAGCCTTAGCAAAACGCTTAACTTCAGCGGGGCTAACGCTACAAACAGAGAAATGCCACTTCCTAAACAGAGAAGTGACCTATTTGGGACACATCATATCCTCAGATGGCGTTAGAATACTCACAACATCCACGCAGTAAAAAACTTTCCGATACCGAAAGACAAAAAAGGAATTAAGCAGTTTGTCGCACTCGCTGGATACTACCGACGGTTTATCCGCGACTTTGCGAAGATTGCTATTCCACTAACAGTACAACTGAAAAAATCCGAAAAATTTGTATGGACAAACGAATGCCAATCGGTATTCGAGTACCTAAAAGCAAGAATCGTCGAACGACCGGTTCTAAAATATCCGGATTTCGACAAAACTTGCACTCTCACCACGGACGCGTCAGACTACGCAATAGGCGCGGTACTTAGTCAAAAACACGGTGACTTTGACCATCCGATAGCGTTCTACTCGAGAGCATTGAAAAAAACTGAAATCGCGTACGACGCGATGAAAAAAGAATTACTCGCAATAGTAAATGCGGTAGAGTACTTCAAAATGTACTTATACGGGAAACGCTTTACGCTCGTTACGGACAACAGAGCGTTAACGTACATAAAAAACAAACCCGATATCCCGCAACAGCTACAACGATGGCAAATAATCCTGAACGGGTACGATTACGATATCGTACACAAACCCGGAAAATTGAACGTCGTTGCTGACGCTCTTTCGAGAAATCCCGCGGAAATCATGCCAGTCAGGCAACGCGAGGAGAGTTCATCTGAAAACGCAAAACATCAGGAGACAAAAAAGCAAAAACTGTCTCCCGAACCGCCGCATCAGACTCGCGGACGGTCAACAACCGACACGGGTTCTGGAAACCCAGCACCTAGGAAAAAACGAAATACCTGGGGACTGTCGACCGACGAATCGGAGGACAGCCAAGCCGCGTATCAGAGAACATACCAATCAGACTCTGACGAATCAATGGAACTAGTAACGAAACAGAAGAAACAAACCCAACAAGAAACGAACCAACCACCAAAAAGGACAAAATCAAAACAAAAAACGGAGAGTGTACCCACAAAAAACGATTTAATAATAGATACCGAAACATCAATCTCGGAATTATCCGACAACGAAGGCGAACTCATTCAACCAATAAAGAAAATAGTTGAAGAGCTGAACTCAAAGGAGAATACGCAACCACAATGGCGACTCTCCAAACGTCCAGTGGATACAACGGACGATGAAGGAAATAGGCAACAACCACGCAAACAAATTAGGAAACGAGATGATACTAAAACAAAATATAAGTATACAGACATAGACGATAGTACAACGGAAGAAGAGCAGGAAAACAAGAGCCCAACGAGGCCACAAAAAACAAAGAGCCCAACGAGGCCACAAAAAACAAAGAGCCCAATGAGCCCACAAAAAGCAGAAAGCCCAACGAGGCCACGAAAAACAAAAAGCCCATCGAGGCAACAAAAAGCAGAAAGCCCAACGAAGCCAAATAAAATAGAAAGCTTATCGCAGCTAAACAAAAACGAGTTTCGTGAAAAAGTCAGCCCTGACGGGGCAACCGGCCACTTATACGGTGACAAAAGCGAAAAAACCAATAGATCCAAAAATAAGAACGACAACCAAAAGGCGAAAAATAAGGAAAACCACACGGAACACGAAACAGAATCCGAGAACGAGAACGCTGGCAAACCACCTGTCCAGCCGACCTTTAGGTCACCACCCTCAGTTCCGGCACAGAAACCCAACGATCTACGGAAAGACGAAAATAGCGAAAAACGGACGATACCACCGAACTTCCGTTCACCACCCGCAACTTTAGAATCTCGGGAAACTGCGAAATCAAAGCAACCGAAGAAACGATTGCCCGAACCAGTCAAAAAGCGACCAAAAAAGACGCCAAAACAACCGACTAGGCGTAGTGAAAGGTTGGCAAATAAACAATCGAAAATACCCGATACTCAGCCCAAAAACCTACCAACTACGAAAAACTTAAACGATCCTGAAAATCTGTCACCCGAAGTGACAGACGAATACTGGGATTCTAAAATCACGCGCAGCACCCGCAAAACAAAAAATCCACAACGAGAAACAAGAACTCGATTCCAACTTCCGCATTCAACATCATCAGACTCAGATCCACAACCATCACCACAATTAACAACAGAATATTGGGACTCCAGAGTAACTTACACCGACGATATAATACCAGAAACTCCAACCCAACCAGATCCTGAGGATGCACAATTAAAAACACAATCACCTGTGCCAATGTCACCTGAAATGACACAGGACTATTGGGACTCAAAAGTCACGAACACTCCCGATAAAACACCACCGATGGAACAAACCATCGATCCACAAATCAAACAGCCAAACACAGTGCCGAGTACTCCACCAGAACAGCCAATCGCCATACCAGGGTGCTCATGGCAAATTGACGACTATACACCAGAACAATCAGTCGCCATACCAGGGTGCTCACAGCAAATCGACGACAGCACACCATCAATGGACATCGAACCAACATTCAGATCACCAACATGGATTCCACACGAAACAACAGATTCGAAATCAGACGAATCGCGACCAATTATATCAAACCGAAACCCAGAACAAGCATTAACAAACCAATACCATCAAATGTCGCCATCGTCGGAAAGTGATTCTGACAACGATTCAGCGTCTCAACCATCGCAATATCAACGAAAACGTCTAACACTACAAACTCCACCAGCAACAAGGGGATCAACGATAACAGAAGACGTACAACTAAAAAATAATATCGTGGTAACGCAGGAAAACATCCTAGCGCAGGAAGATAATATAGCTCACTTCTTGTCAGCCGACGGTGTCATGGACACAATGGTTTCAAAAATACTTGCGGAAAAGGGTAAACTCACCCAATCGGTATTTTCGCAGTCCAATCCCGGAATCGGACATATTTTCGTCACACACGACAAAACGCTACGATACTTTACGATAATTTGCAAAAACAAATCGACAGACGCAACTAGTACACTCACGATCCAGAAGTGTCTAGAAAATCTTGTACAGACTCTAGTAGAAAACGAAATCACATCCTGTACTCTATCCAAAGACCCGAAAATCATCGATACATTTTTGTGGTCTAATATCAAAGGATACCTACGAGTACTTGCGATCAACTCAAACATTACCTTTAGGCTATGCGAAGGTCTTATAACCGTTCCAGATCAGGAAAATAGGCAAAACATCATCAGAGAACTACACGGATCCGCAGTCGGAGGTCACAAAGGCGTAACGAAAACTTACCAGCGCATTCTCTCGCAGTACTACTGGCGAGGATTAAAAAAGGACGTAGAAACGTTCATTCGATACTGCTTCGACTGCCAGAAAAACAAACTGGTCCGGGTAAAAAATAAAGCTCCAATGATTATTACGGACACACCAGCGCAACCCTTCGATAAAGTAGCCATCGACATTGTAGGTCCATTACGCGAAACAAAAAATGGACATACGTACATACTAACTATGCTCGATCTATTCAGTAAATTCAGTATAGCAGTACCACTAAAACATCAAACGTCAATAGACGTAGCGAGAGCGCTTTGTAAGACGCTAATATCGACTTTCGGCGCACCTCGCGCAATATTAACCGACCAAGGTACAAACTTCATGTCGGAAATGTTCAGAGATTTTGCGCAGCTGTTTCAGATTAAGCAGCATAGAACAACCGCATATCACCCACAATCGAACGGTGCGATTGAACGCAGTCACCATGTTCTTGTGGAATACCTAAAACATTTTATCGACAGTAATCGAGACTGGGACGAACTGCTAACGTTCGCAACATTCTCATATAATACCAGTATACACGAAAGTACAGGGTTCACCCCATACGAATTAGTATTCGGTAGGAGAGCTCGAACACCTTCAGAGTTCCCACCACCCGAAAAAATCATAACCTACGACGACTACATGACAGACCTAACAAGAAATCTTAGAAACATTCAGGAACTCGCTTTAGAAAAAGCGATCAAGTTCAAAGAACGAACCAAAAGATACTACGACAAAAGAACCGTCGAACCGGAATACCAAATAGGCCAACTCGTTCTCGCAAAGAACGAACGCAAAACAAGTAAATTTGATAAGGACTGGCTAGGCCCATACAAAATTGTAGAAATTCCAAATAGGCGCAACATTAAAATACAATTAGACGACAATACGACAAAAACTTTACACGTAGATAAAATAAAACTGGCATATGTTGCAGATGCCACGCCAATTACGTAGGGGCGTCCGCACCAGACGCCTTCAAAATTACACCACTGACGAAAAACCCTGGACTCTACTCAGAATCCTTGGGCTCACTCCATTCGTACCACACAACATGGACGCTCATCACGTATATAGACACACGCGGATTCGCTTCCAGACGACAACAGATAGAGGAAAACCTCGATGCCGCTAGCGCATTTTGCTACTCCTTAGAAGGACATTGCTTAACAAGAGGACAACTACAGAACGTACGAGCACGACTAAAGAACATCGCTAACGTAGAAGCGACCCTGGAAGAATTGATCCCTTCTATTCAGATAAACTCAACCGGAAAACGTAGGAAACGAACACCATTAGAATTCATAGGGAAAATCAGTAAAATACTTTTCGGTACCATGGACAGTGACGACGCAAACAAAATAGACTCGCAAATAAACGCATTAGCAAACAGCACTGTCGAATTGGCAGAAATCGTACAAAATCAAACACACATAATCAAATCAGGTTTTAACTTCGCTCAAAAACAAATCACTTCACTAGCGGAAAGCGTAAGAACCGAAATACGAGAAATAAAACTGGCACAAGCATCACTCCAACACGAACTACACATTATTCAGAGACTCATAACATTCACCAGCTTAGTCGACGAATCCCTTATCCAGTACGAAATTGATTTGGAGACGCTAACAAACGCCGTGCTCTTCGCCAAAATGGGTCAAATACACCCAGAAATACTCTCGACCAAAAAAATACTGACTTGCGCAGAAGCGATCCGAAAATCAACACCAAACACAATATTCCCTATACCACTCAGCGCGGAATACGTACCAGAATTGACAAAAATAATCGAGCTCACAGCGTTCCATAACGGAGAACGACTTATCTACGTTATCAAAATTCCTCTTTTGGACCTAACACAATACAAATTATACCAACATCTATCTGTTCCGGTACGCCAACTCTCGACAGCGAAAGGCGCGAGATTCGCGTACATTAAACCGGCAATTCGATATACCGCCGTCTCTGAAGACTTTAGCAGCTATTTTAACCTAGAAAACGAGGACGAATGTAAATTCGCAGTTAATCGATACATCTGCAAACAAATCTACCCAATAGCACAGATCAACGACGAAACTGAGTGCGAGGTACAACTTCTCGTCAACCCGCAATTCAGCGATCTGGAATCATGCGACATTAGACTAAAAACACTAAAACAAACCTATTGGAAAAAAATTCGAAACGCAAACGCATGGCTATTCGCAGCTCCAAAACCCGAAACCTTATATCTTCTTTGTAACAACCACGAATCAATTATCAAAACAGTAGAAAACGCTGGAATACTACAAATCGAACCAACCTGTCGAGTAAAAACTCGCACAACAACACTAACTCCTTCGATAGAAATAAAATCGTCAATCGAAATAAAATTCGCACACACACCGATCTTGAACATTACGACAATGATACAAAAATCAATGGAAAATATGGAAAACATAAATTACACGGAAATCATAACAGAAACAGAAACTCTTACAGGCCTATCAAATTCAAATTCGATACACGACGATCTAACAAAAAACGAAGTAGCATTAAAAACTGTTATATCAAAAGCAAGAGAAATTTCGAAAACCCATTACATGAACCATAGACTCTCTACACTTGAAACCATGCTAAAGTACAGCGGGATCTCTTTAGGTTCCATTATGCTGCTACTGGCAGTCGGATGGAAATTCTCCCTATTCGGAAAAATATCTAGCATATACAAAATTGTATCTTGCGTAACAAAAAAACAAAAAACGATAACACGACAACAAGCCGATGAGGCTCCCGAACCGACCGTTGTCTATCATAGGCAACCGATAGAGTTGGTCGAAACCCAGCAACAACCAGTTACCGATTGTAGGGAGGTCGCAATCATTACAGACCATCCACCCCAACTAGCCCGTAGACCGATCTACGCGCTGACATACCACGATCGCAACGCACTACCATAAAAAAAAAGGAGGAAAAATACGGCAAATTAACAAAAAATAATAATCATAATAATAAATAATAATCCAATATATCCTTATCTATCTGCATATACCTTTACTAAGAAAGGATCTACTATACACTACTCTCTTTATCACACAGTACACAGTTAAATTTAACCACATTATGCATGGCTTAAAACTATTATTTTTTTTTTTTTTAATACTATTATATTATTATTTCAACAAATACATACATACCTGACAGATAAAACAGACAACAACAAAAAAAACAGCAATAATGGACGGACATCAGCCATCGGCATCAGCATCGGCATTCATACCGAATGCAAAAATCGAATGCCTCCTCTGCCCGAAGAAAATGAAGGCGAATAAGGTGGCCGACCATACGGCCAGATGCTACGCTGAACTACGGAAACGCACGGCAAGTTTGGGATCACGCCACACGGGATGCCCGATATGTTGTTGCGTGTTCCCGGCAGACCGACTAACGGCGCACATTAACAAATGTGTCGCCTATTTGTTGAAACAACAACAACAACAACAACAACAACCAACACCGGACTACGCACCACACACACCCGAGGGATCACCACCACCAATAAAAGAAGACACAGAAGATGAAGACACAGAAGATGAAGACACAGAAGATGAAGACGCAGAAGAAGAAAACACAGAACAAGAAGACACAAAAGATGAAGTCACAAAAAAAGACACAGAAAAAGACGCAGAAACTAAAGACACAAACAACATAGATACTCAAAACACAAACAATACAAACGAAAAAACCAACGACGCAACAACCCAAACAAACAACGACAAAACGGACGACGAAAACAAAACAGATTTCGACCCAACGAAACTAACAATAGAAGACGGATTCAAGTGGATAGACACACAAAACCTAGAAACCCTCCGAAAAATAAAAAACAGGGTTACATCGAACATTTTCCTCGCCGAACTAAAGACGGAATTAACGACAAACAAAAAACGACGAATGAATACAGACATATAATAAAACCCGACGAATAAACAAAACGCCCTTACACACAACTATCACCTCCTCCTACACTAACAAATCATCATAAACACACAATAATAATAGGAAATATATACACACATAACAATAATAATATACATACCTAGGTATGCACGCGGCACGTGTCGCGCGGGCCAAGGCCCAACAACAAAAAAAAGGGAAAGGAAAAATTGCGAGGCCACTTATTTAAAAAAAAGGGAAAGAAGAAAAAATCTTTTTTTAGTTTATTTTTGATTTTGTTTTCATTTTGCGTTCATTTTTACCTTCTTCTATTTTATTTTATTTTTCTATTATTTTGTGCCTCATTTCCATATATATATATATCTTACTTTGTTTTTTTTAATCAATATACGCTATCTTATTATATAATATCAATATTCGTGTTAATCATTTTACCCATTTCCAGAAACAACCTCCATCTTTCACCAACAAAACCACTCCAAATAACACGCCCAACCCACTAACCACCACTAATCAGACATTTAGAATGTTACAGGTGATGGAGTATCCAAATTGGGAAATATAATGTAACAGGAAAAAGAATCGGAAAACAAAGGACAAGACGAATACAGACAAACAATGGACCACCAAAGGAAGTACAAAATTAGAACAACAAATAGAAATATATACGAACGTTTTGGAAAACAATGCTGAAAATCTTCTCAACGAACGAAACAGGACAAAATTTGTTATATTTCATTACCATTTCAACACCAGATTTAATCCCGTCCAACTTAACCAAACCATTCCCTACTAACACGAACAACTAAAAGTTTACTTAGTTACAGATGTCAACAACCACCAACTATTTAAAAAAACAACAAGAGTGTACCGCAAATTAACTTCAGAACCAGAGGATTTCAATCATCCAAATCAATCCAAACAACAACCAGGAGCTTTACGTCTTCAACAAACAACAACCAGGACTTCTTCAACAATCAACAATCAACCAATAACTACAACCAAAACACATATTCGAAAAACATTACACAACCTACACAAAAATGAAAATATTTTAGAAAACCAACAAAAACCAAGATAACTTTCTTTTTCAATTATATTGAGTCACACTTAACAGATTATTTCAAATGTAAAAATTATAATATCCGATGCGGGAGCATCGTTTCCTCCCAGAGGGGGAGTGTAACGGCCCCAGCCTAACAATTTCATATTTTTAACTTTGAATATTTATTCGAGCGTATCGATACGGAGTTTCCGTTCGATACGCTCTTCAAAGAAGCCCTTAAGGCTATCGCGCATCCGGACCGCCGTGAGCGTCCACATATCTAGCTTAGACTAAACACTCTGCGACTCATTCATTCCTTTGTAACAGCGAGCGCGAAGCCCTCAGCTTCACGCCCGCTTCATCAGTCCAGCTCGAGTCTTCAACCGGTACACTCTCCGTAACTCTCCTAAATTCATTGCTGCGATTCTAATAAACCATCGAACAATAGATATCCACCTCGGAGTTACTTGAATCATTTATATACCCGCATTGCCATTCTATTACAATATCAATTCGTTACTAATTCGCTACAGTCGGGAGACGGCTTCTGAACGACAGATTTATATAAAATATGATAATATTCTGCTACCAAGTTTATTTGTGTAGATTATAGAACTGTGTTCGGAAGCCGTCTCCCGACTGTAGCGAATTAGTAACGAATTGATATAATCACCATTAATTAATTTTGCAATTATTCTTTATTATTAATTATTAGTATTGTTATTTACTGACAATATTAATAAATGTTACATACATGAATTATTTCATCTTTTTTGAAGTTACTTTTTTATGAACCATTTTTTTTGTACTTTTTTTGTTTTACAATTTTTTTAAAAATGAGGACTAATGTTTTTGCAGTCGGGAGTTTTTAAAATTTTTAATTTTTTTTTATTTCATTTTATCCTTTTTGAATTCTATCCTCTGTACAATTCTCCGATACTATTTTCTATGTGACTTTTTTTCCACTACAATTTTTTAGGTGTCGTTCCTGTCCAATACCATTTCTAATGCGTCATTCTTCTCTGATAAAATGTTCGATGTGTTTCTCCTCCCCGATATAATTTTCTAAATGTTGTATCTCTCCGATACAATTTTCAATGTCTCGTTCCTCTCCGATACAACATTTATAAAGTAAACGAAGAAGAACGGTACATAGAAAAATGTTTCGCAGAGGAACGACATAAAAAAAGTGAATGAAGAAGAGCGATACATAGAAAATTGTATCGCTGAAGCGACACATAGAAAATAGTAATGGAGAGCAATGACAAATAGCAAATTGTTTGGACAGCAACCACACATACCAAATCTTATCAGAGAAACACAACATTAGATACCTAATAATCATTTTTAAAAACACACGTGAGTAACTTTTATATACACTGTAAAAAAAGTTTGGACTTTTTACCACAACTTATTAGCCACAAACGTCCACAATTTATTATTTGTTACTTTTCCAACCGCACCATCCGGTTCTAGTTATTTTACAAACGAAAGAACAAGCTAAAAATTGTTAATGGCACGGGATATAAAAGGACAGAATTGTATATTCAAGCGGCAACAAATTGAGTTTGACACTTATTTCACAAAATTATTTTTACGAAACTTAGTATTCGGATTTTACGAAATTATTTTTTAATGTGTATATAAACAAATTAGCATAGACGCAGCGCAAAGCGTATTTGAGGTTATACTACACGTTGAGTGAATTCAATGCTCTACAGAACAGCACACAGCGGCACCATTCTTATAGCAGACGACAAAAAAATAATCGCAAAGGCAGTCGTAGATAATGGCGGCCGCCTGTCGATATATCTGAATAGGCTTTTGGCCCGTTTTTTCGAAGTTAATTATCTCTGCCATGTCACATTTATTTTCTTATTCCTTTGCTACGAACACACTCCCGCATACACAGAACTAGTGTGCCAAATTCTGTCAAGAGACATTGTGCCGTTCCGACAAACACTGGAGACAACGAAAACAACAAAATTGGGGGACCTCAGTGAAACGCATAACTCCCGTCTTTTTGCCCTAGCGGGCAGTCGGGAGTTAAAAATTAGTTCACGTCTTCATTTAAGGCGCCTCTGGTTTTGTTCTTTTCCTTTCCCGCTTCGCTCACCGGTACCCTGCTGCCTGTAAGCCGGTGCGACGAAACAGAGCGTATCGTGAGCGACAGGCCCGACGAAGGGCGTTAGCCACCACGCCAGTGGTCGCCGACGAGCCGGCATCCGAAGACGTCGTTCCGGCGCCGTCCGCGCGACCCGCACCACCGCCGAGTCCGAAAGTCGCCGAAGCCGAGACACACGACGAGAGCGCGGAGATTCCAGCGGGCTTCCGCTACGCCGTCTTTCGGTCCGAGGAAGAGGTGTTTTACCTATTCGACAGTCCCTGGATAGTGGAGTCCCCTCTCACGCCGTCGATGGGAACGACAGGGAGTCGGCTAAGAGGCATCACCAGCGAGGAACCCGTACCCAAAACTCCCTATCCTGCGCCAGCGGTCTCGAGCGGCTGCGAAGCCCCGAACCGACTCGCGGTCGGCACATACGTAGTTACCGACGTCGTAGATAACGATCGCTGTCGCTCCGAGAGCGTCATCCACGTTTCGCCGGTGAAACGCGCGATTCCCCGTCCACGTCCACCTATACGTGGGCGGCGAATAATCAGGCCGCGTCCGGAGACAGGTACCGACGCCGCTTCCGAGGCATTTGTCCGGAGACGAACAGCACCGACGCGTCCACCAGCTCCGCCACCGCGGGCCGATTTAAAGCGTGGGCGCTCGCCTAAAAACCGTAGAAGACCCAGTGGAGGGAAGGAGGCCGGCTTGTCTTCCAGTACGCTTCGACCGCTTTCCGGAGGCGAGACGCACCCGATCCGGATCGGTTCGCCACCGAACAACGTCGCGCGCGGAAGAGGATACGGAGCGTCATCGTCGTGCCGGCGAACGCGAGGCCGAGGAACGTTCGTAGACGGCTCCGTTTCTAGTCTGCCTTCCCGCGAGAGCACGAAC